>APFE030021732.1:98394-168898 GCA_000404065.3 Pinus taeda
GATATCGCAATCACATATTTAATGTGCCATCCCTTTATAACTTATGATATGATATTAAGCAGTATTCCTTAGCGATCCTCCACCACTGATCTGCTCATGATGCGATGGTCAACACTTAACCTAATCAACCCAAAACCGTCCTTTGATCCTTTGTCGTCGATCAACCCGTGCTAGATCCAACAGCCTGCATGAATTTCAGGTGAGCAATTTGTAAGGGAAATACCCGAAAAAAAATGCTTTTCTCTCTCCACCTGAGTGCTACGTGTCTCCCATTGAATGGAATCGGGTGCTCTCCTCTAAATACCACTTACTGCCTAGCGTCCACCCGAAAACCACTGCCACTATTACAAACCCGCTTATAGTTGTTGAATGCAGATCCACAGAATAACAACTCTCCACTCCAATAGCTTTGTCTGCTCTTCTCTGGTCTGATATGGCTCCACGATGGCTTCTGATACACTGCTCCAATAGCTCTTCTCTGATATTCCTCCTCTATCCCCTGATATGGCTCCTCTGTTAAATACTCTTCCGCTGGCTTCGCTTCCTGATGCATGTTCCTCTTTGTTCCTTCTAATGAACAATATGGTTCCTTTGTTAACTGCTCTTCCGCTTAGCCACCTCCGATATGTGTTTCTCTTTGTTTCTCTTTGTTTCTCGTGGCTTCCAATGACCTCTTCCTCTTACGCTTTGGCTTCATGCTTTATGATGTCTTTTGATAACTTCTTCTCTTGTTTCTCCTCGTGGCTTCTTGCTCCACTTCTCCTAGAATATTGCCATATTGACATCAATGACAATCTAGGTCAACAATCTCCTCCTTTATTATTGATGGCAATATTCTTCTTCTCTCCCCCTTTAACATCAATGGAAAAGGGATGCTCAGGGAATCCCCCCATCAAATTGCTTCTGTTCTTTATGAATAGTAGATCTTCATGAGTATGTTACTCCCCCTGTAATAGTGCTCTTCTTTTTACTCAAGATAGAAGGATTCATGCTTTATCATCAATTAGCACATTATCCCCTCTTCATGTCTCAGAACTACTTTATCATGGCTTCAACAATGCTTAAATATGCTCCACTTCATTGCTTTCAAACAGATTGCAAATAGCCACACACCAAGTGTCCAAGTCCAAGTTTTTATGCTTCGCAATGAAAATTAAGGGGCCTTCATAGTCTGATCAAGAGAAAAATTCCCACTGAAATTGCTAACTTTCTTCAGATCCAAGTTCCTTTGTATCTCTATGCTTCTTCTTAAGTTACTGAGCTATATTCCACTGCACAACATTCTCCTTTATATAGTCTTTTTAAAGAGCCATCTTTTCCTTGTGTTCTTGTAAAAAAATTTGCAAGTTATCTCCACTAACTGATTTTTAATATCCAATTTGTGATTGTCTTTTAAATTATTTTTATTGATTGGCATCTTTTTGCAATGCTTTAGTTTTGTTAGATGTTGCCAACTGCTCTTGCTTCATACTTCATCCCAGATGTATCTGTTTGTTTAAAGGTTGCCTTTATTTGTGTCCATAATTTACCTGTTCTCCTATTCAATCCCTAAGTCGAAACATAAACTTTTGTAGTAGCAGCAACATAGTTATATGCCCTATTTCTCTAGTATTATATGACCTTCTATGTTGCTCCAATTTCTACTTAGTGATCAAGTGGAAAACATCTTCAACAACAGTCCAATGAATTGTTGCAAGATCATATTCTTCAATGGAGTAATCCTGAGAAATGATCTTTATCAAAGAATGATTGTTAATATAGATCAACAAGGATTTTATAAGGACCAACGAATAGCTTCTGCAATAATGATCAAGAATCACAGGCTCCCCCTTACTGTATGCATCATTTCTTTTGGCAAAGTCTTCCCATCAAATGCTAAGATTGTCGAACATTAGGTCAACAACATTTGTTGTTGGCTGGAGAGTTCAAGGGACTTTCAGATTGTATTTTCTTCCTTCTCCACACTTGTGTAACTTTCTTCTTTTGCATGGTTCTAGCTTGTGTAAGAGCCCAAGTTAAGCTATAATCATGTGCCATATGACCAATGTTATGACACTTGAAACATTCTACATTGTTCATGAATAAGAATTCATAATTTTTTTCCTGCAAAATTATTCCTTGGAGATTGTTGGGGACCATAATGTCTATCTTTATGATATGGTTGGGGACCTGTTGTGGCCAGCAACAACCCCCCTTTTTATTTAGTGTTATTACTAATGCTAAATAAGTGGGGACCCTTAGTCAAAAATTTAAAAAATTAATTAGTTCTTGTATTTCCTTTTTAATAAAACTTACCATCATAAACTTAGGAAAATACCCTTGAAAAATCTAAAAAGCTTAAGTTTCATGATAAGGTAAGATAAAATCACTCCTTAAGAAATATCGCATCGCAAAAAGGATAATAGGATACCTCCTTACAAGCCAAATTCTAAGATTGCGATATCGCGATGCGAGACTACATATTAAAAAACATATATCGCATCGCATGCATCAAAGACCACTTACACTGAAAAAAATCTCAAACCGCCAATATGCGATGGCGCATATCGCAAAAGCGCATTTCACATTTAACAAAAATTGTCATATGCCGCGCTCCTGCAATATTGCGATATTGCGATAGAGCTGCAAAGCGATATTGCGATAGAGCGGCAGAATGATATTGTGATAATTCAATACAACGATCTGCGATATTGCGAAGCAAATCGCAAAATTGCTTCATCACGGATCTTTCGGGCTCATTATTCAAGAAAGTTTTTCCATAAACCGAGACCTAGTTATGTGCTTTAATGCTAATTAATGAGTTAGTTGCCAGTTGTTAATGAAATATGGTTTTGTGCTTATCGAAGAGCCAGTTCACGTAAGGTGGTATATTTTTTTTGTCTTCAGCATTTAAAGCTTTCCCATCACCTTTCCTTATCATTACTCTCACCTCACTTGTAAACTACAGGAAAGAAGAACAAAGAACTATACAAAGCAGTATACAGGATATTATGGGGAAGAAAGGCAAAGCTCCGAGCTCTGAAGACAAAGAAATGTTGCCCTTGTATACAGACACCGTCTGTAATAGAGATGTTGGTATTACTACTTGGGAAGGCATGTATAATCTACTTGAAGAGAGAATCCCAAGGTGATGGAGGTTACGTCTATTGCAGGTTCACAGGGGTCTTCAGAGGCATCAATTACAGATCTAGCTTGCTCGTTCTTGCACCGGATAGCGACGAGGCCCAAAATTCTTCCCTACACAGACATGGTTAAATGGGTACTGAACAGCGCTGACATAAAAAATAGACAATTAAGACTCAGGGTCAAGGACTTACGGAATCATTATTTTCACAAAATTTGAGCTTTATATCCGCTAACAGAAAATGCGCAAGAGGCAAAAATCGCACCAAGGAAGCCCGGATCAAGAAACGGAGGCAGTTTATGAATCGCGCATCGCTGGGCAAAACTTCTTGAAAAGGAAAGCCTTTAATTGCTCAGTCACCTGTAAGCCCAGAAATTTGTAGGAAACAACACTAAAGAAAAAAAAAAAAAAAAAAAAAAAAAAAAAAAAAAACTTGAATCCTAAAACCAGTGGTAATTGTCTGAAATATCTTCAATATGATATCTATATATGTATAGCAACTGCAAACAGGCTGGAGACAGAAGGCTCAAGAAAAGGCAGAATCAATCAAAAGATTAACTAAGTTGGATTGGGATTCTTACTGGGCGTATTTGGTAAAACCACACAACCAGTGTATGACTCTCAAATGCATCATCAATTCTGCCGAGAAGATGGCGCCAACTCTTGTTGATTCCATTTTCGCAAGACAGTTAAAGTCTGAAGTTGGCCAACCGACTCTTCTCAAGCAAATGTTGAATGCTTGTGATTTCAAGGAACAGATACAGAAATAGTTAGTTGTTAGTTTTAGATTCAATATTAGTGTTAATTTTGCTTTATTTTTGCCTGAGAAAAGGACGGTCATTTAAACCGTATCCTACATTTTTTGTAATAAGTTATTTTTAGATTTAGTTAGTAGTATTTAAACCCTTCTCATGCATTTAGAGAAGGGTCCAGAAATTTATCAAAAACTTGTCCTCAGAACATGCACTTTTGCACCCTCCGAGGAGGTTTTGATGAATGAATGGAACAGGATTTATTGATATCTGCATTTAATATATGCTACTGATGTTGCACTTCTGTACTCTTAGTGGATGTTGGATTAAGAAGAGATAAATCATTATCGCTTGAAGCTCATGAGTAGAACTAGTTATAAATGGTACTTCTATCTCTTAAATATTTATGCTTTTGCGTTAAAGTGATATTCATGTTCAGTTGTTTATATATTAATGCATGAATGCCTGAGTTATCATTTGGCACTTTTGTACGGTGATAGCTATTTATTTGTGCTTAATGTATGAGTAGCTTATTATGCGATATGTTTTTCGCAACTGTCTCGTCTAACTTTTTATACGAAGTGGTTTATCTGTATTGAATTCTTTTCTCATAACAATTGAATGATCTTTATTACCGATTGTTATTTTAAATCATCTTAGATCGCATAACAGAAGGATTACACCCCGGGTTAGTGTAGACTTAGATATTTCTGTTTATTAGAATACAATTGCATGTCATTAGATTCGAGTTAGAATTAGAGCATCTCACTTAGGAACTTTTAGAAAGGAAATAGCAATTCTCAACACACACACACACACATAAATTGGGAAACTGGTCCCATATCCCCAGCCGGACCCACTATACCAAACGGAAAAGGAGATGCTAACCAAGGTCCGGACCGGGTGGGTATCCCCCTTGTTGTAGACCTGATTTTCGAGGCTTCAACAGGACCATAACATCTACCTTTATGATATGCTTTACAATCTTTTGCCATGTGACCAGAGTTTGTACAAGAACAACAATAACCAAGAAATAAACTTTGGTACCTGGGAGATGGAGATTTCCTTGATGTACTTCTAAAGTCTTTATGTCTTGAGATCCTTTGATGATAACCATTGCTTCTAGCATCCTTGACATTATCTACATTTCTTCTTGGAGCAGGATTTCTTCCATTGTTTCCTTGATTTTTCTCCTTGCCTTTGCTAGAACTGGGAGCATCAACATTTCTTTCTAGCTTCCTCACATCCATTTTGCTTGAAACATTACCATTCTTGTTTGAGGATTCACCTGTATACCCAAGACCTGATTTATCAAATGGAAACCTTTGATGGCTGAGCATGTCATCCAAGGCTTGAGAGCTCTTCAAGGTTTTGTCCATCCCTTCAACCTTTTTCCTGAGGAAGACAATCTCTTCTCCCAATCTTTCACATTCATTATTCTATTAGCAAGTTGTTTCTCAGTTTCTTCCTTGATATGAGCAGCTTCATTTGCTTCTATTTTAAGGGAGATGATATCTAACTTCATTTTCCTTTGCTATACTACTCTCCATTTCTTCCTTGATCCTTGTATCTTTACATGTTTAGGCCTTGAGAAGCTTGATTCTAGATTTTAATTTGAAAATTTCTTCATCCTTTGCTTTTAGTTGACATATCATGGTGTTTCTCTCCTTTTCTGCTTCATCAACCTGTTCTTCTATTATTTCCAATGCTTCCATTGTCTTCTCAACTCCTTGTGCTAACTTTCTTGCTTCTTGTAGTTTAGATTTGAGAGAAGAGACCTCTACCTTGTACTCACCAATATCTTCTTCAAGTTTGTTCAAGCTCTTGTGCCTTTGTTCAAGTTGACTTGACAAGGTGTCTTCTTGTTTCTTTGCTTTGTCCAATTGATTTGTCATGGATATGATTTCTTCATGATGCTTTATTTTGATTTGATAAAATTCCTTCTTAAGCTTGACAAGCTCTTCATCCCTTTCCTATATTTGAAGCTAGACAAGGTCAACTTTCTTCCTTGTTTGTTCTTGGTCACCAACTAGTGCTTTCTTCTTAAGTTCCTTGTTTTCCTTTTTCAAATTGATAATCTCTTCCATGGCAGCTGTAAGTTGAGCGAGGAGATCTTCTACAAAATCTTTTTCATTCTCTTCATCTTCTAGGTCTTCTTTAGCCTTGATGTCATCTTTCTCACTTTTAGCTTCTATGATGGGTTCTGGATTTTCTTCTTGATTTCCATCATCTTCTTGACTGATGGTCATGGTCAATGCTCCTTTTGAGTGAAGTTCATGAGTTTGTCCCATATACCCTTTGCTGACGAACATTTTCATAAATTGTTCTTTATAGAATTATGTAGCCCATTCAATATTGCCTTCATTACTTTTTCATTGTACTCCTTGGATTCCCCATCCATCATGCTATCAACAATTACTGATTTCCAAATTTCAATGCCTTGAGTCTTTAAGAAATTCCTCATTCTTGCTTCCCACACATCAAAGTTTCCATTGAACCATGGAGCCTTCTCAAATTGATTTTCTTCTATTTCAATGGTAGAGGGAGACACATCTTTAGGAGGATTGGATACTTTCTTCCTTAGCTTCGCCATTTGTGTTCTAAAAATCAACCTTCACGTTGTTAGGCTTTGAGTGAAGGTACTGGCTCTGATACCAATTATTGGAAATATTGGGGGGTGGGGGGGGATGAATTAGTATTTCTTTTCAATTTTTATTTTACTAGTTAAAACATTTATATTCAGAAAACAAGATGAACAACAAGAATAAATGCTTTTATTAATATTATCTTTGCAATAAAATAGATACAAATATATATGATTCCAATCTGTTTCCAAGCACCAACTTGGACTTTTGTGAGGCTACAAGCTCCAGAGCACCAACTATGTTTTGTCAAGACACCAACCTTGGACTTAGGAGCACCAACTCCCAGGACACCAATCCTTCTAGTTCTGAGGTACCAACCTCAAGGGCTCCGACCCAATCTTTTCAAGGCATGTTTAATAGTAATGTTCTGCTCCCAAAACTCTTATTTACTGAATTTTGTCTATTTACCGCTTCACTGTAGTCTCCATGCTACAGCATCAATGGCAACTAGTCTTCTTTTCATAATCACATATGGGTTTCACCAATGACCAGAAAGACACGTTTATTGGAAAGAGGCCAACTTTCATATTAAAAAACATATTGAAGAGTTTTTCGTCCATAGACTTCATTATTCACAGAAACCATATAAGAGAGGCTATAGCCATATAGAGTTCCCACATGCCATGTCATCCTTTTATCGCAATCGCAAGTTCTGGAGGTCTTTTGTAATTCGTACCCAAAACATAGCCCATGGCTGATTCCCCTTCTGGATGTGATATTATATTAACTCCACAACTTTATCGCAATCGGAATATTTTCACATAACATAGCCAATTCCCTGATACTCGGACGCGATATTATTATAAACTGTTTTTAATAACTCCGTCGGGTCCATATATATATATATATATATATATAATATATATATATATATATTATATATTATATATATATATATATATATATATATATATATAATATATATATATATATATATATATATATATAATATATATAGATATATCGAAATCGGTGCTTTCAATGTGGCAAGGCTTTACAAGAGGCTTGTGATATGCGACAAATGCGATAATATATTAAATCATATTGCAATGGTCCAATCAGGTCCGTATACATATCGTAATCGGCAGTCTGACAGTGTCAATTCTTTTGAACATTGCGATTCAAAGGATGCAATATTTCAATAGGTCGTATTATAATGTTGCAGCGGGTCCGCATACATATCGCAATCGGTGGTTCGGGGGTGACAAACCTTTATAACTTACGTTATGAGAGTTCTTGATAGGCGGATGTGATATAACAATAGGGCAGTTTATAATGGTGCAGATGGTCCGCATATATATATATATAGATATATAATATTATATATATAATATAATATATAATATATATATATATATATATCGCATCTATATATATATACTCTTCTACTCTTTGCTATAACTTGTTCAGTCCCTGTATTATCGCATATATATATATATACATATAATATATATATATATAATATATATATATATTATAATATATATATATAATATATTAATATATATATATTATATATATATATATAAGATAAATAGATATATATATATCGAAATCGTATATTTAATGTGCCATCCCTTTATAACTTATGATATGATATTAAGCGGTATTCCTTAGTGATCCTCCACCGTTGATCTGCTCACGTTCCGATGGTCAACACTTAACCCAATCAACCCAAAACCGTCTGTTGATCCTTCGCCATCGATCAATCCGTGCTAGATCCAATGGCCTGCATGAATTTCGGGTGAGCAATTTGCAAGGGAAATAACCGCCGGGTGGTTTTCTCTCTCCACCTGAGTGCTATGTGTCGCCCATTGAATGGAATTGGGCTCTCTCCTCTATACCACTTACCGCCTAGCGTCCACCCGAAAACCATTGCCACTATTACAAACCCGCTTATAGCTTTTGAACACGAATACACAGAGTAATGACTCTCTGTTCCAATAGCTCTTTCCGCTCTTCTCTGGTCCGATATGGCTCCATGATGGCTTCCGATACACTACTCCAAAAGCTCTTCTCTGATATTGCTCCTCTATCTCATGATATGGCTCCTCTATTAACTACTCTTTCGTTGGCTTCTCCTCCTGATGCGTGTTCCTCTTTGTTCCTTCTAATGAACAATATGGCTCCTTTGTTAACTGCTCTTCCACTTATGCACCTCCAATATGTGTTTCTCTTTGTTTCTCGTGGCTTCCAATGACCTCTTCCTCTTATGCTTTGGCTTCATGCTTTATGATGGCTTTTGATAACTTCTTCTCTTGTTTCTCCTCATGGCTTCTTGCTCCACTTCTCCTAGAATATTGCCATATTGACATCAATGACAATATAGGTCAACATTTGATGCCATAGCATGGTATTTTCTCCGAAGACCACTAGGTTTTCTACTCCACTTTCACGAACCACAGAATTATTGCACCCATAAATAATTGTTCTACCTAGAATCTTGTACAGAATTACAACCCAAACTCCCTACATAAATACCAGTGCCCCCCGAACCATCCTAAAGGTATCTTTGTTGAGCACTGTTTTTACACCTACATCATCCATATTTATTACAAAAATTAGATTTCTGGACAATGCAGGTATATGCAGAACGCCAAGAAGTGTTCTAGTCCTTCCACTTTGCAACTTCATCTTGACTTTTCCACGTTTAATGATTTTAGCCTTCCTTTCATCCCCTAACAATACATCACCACCATCATATTTATCATACTAACAAAATCACTCCATATGGGGAGTGAAGTGAAAGGATGCACCATAGTCAATCAACCATGCCTCATGACCTACATATGTACTTGAAGAAGAATCCAAGTACACATCCCTACCTTCATCTGAGGTGGTTTTCGCCTTTACAGAAGGAGCATCATCATATCCCTTTCCTTTCTCAAGAGCTTTAGATATACATTATTTTTTATAGTTCCCTTCATTTTCACATTTCTAGCACACCTTTATAGGTTTTCCTAGAGATTTATATCTCCCTCTAGATTTAGATCTCCCACTCGAAGACTTATCTTAGTTTATGTTCTAGGGGCATCCTCGTACAAACAAGGCATCTCCATTATGGCTCTCCATATTTTTCCATCTCATCTCCTCCGACAACAAGGATGATATTATTTCATCAAACTTCAAGGTATTTTTATTGCTACCTATTGCAACAACAAGACTATCCCACAAATTTGGTAGAGAACACATCAAAATGATGCACTTATCTTCAACTGAAATTTTTATATCAATAGATAATAACTGGCTTACCAAATTATTAAATGCATTCATATGCTCCGTTACCGAGTCTCCATCCTTCATCCTCAATTTATACAACTTTTTCTGCAAGAACAATTTGTTCACCAGAGACTTAGATTAGTACAAAATCCCTAACTTGTCCCGCAAAGCCTTCGTCGTAGCTTCCCTTGATGTCCTGAAGATGAACCTCAATAGGCATTCAAAACGCGTCAACCCTAATGTTTCTATGTGATTTCTCCGAAATATCTTAGCTTAGATCATGAATCACAAAAGCATTGAATATGAGACATTCAACAATATTGAATCTAAGATACATAGTCATATTGTGCTCTTTGCCTTCTGATACAACTTCGCCCAGTCTTATGCTGACATTGTTGTTCGTTTAGTACCTGGATCTAATGTCATCCACTAATATTTACCTACCAATATAACCTCCATCTTGAGCTTCCACAACTCAAAAATTTTTCCATTGAATTGCTTGATCTCTATCTTTATGTTGTTCACCATCTTCTTTCACTATAAGAATTGATCCCCTATATATCCCATTGTAACAGGGTCTACCACAAGCCTAAGAAAAACCCCTCAGCAACAAATGTGTCCCCTTGAAGTTGAAACATATATGATACCAAATGTAGGTTTTAATCTTGTACAGAAATCACCTGCAAACAAATTCTTAAAACAGAAAAATAAGTAATGGCAAAAAAATAAAAAATAAAAATAAAAATAAAAAAAAATAATAATATATATATATATATACACAAAGATATTTTGCCCTGGATTCCAAAACTAGGCCTACCAGATTGATTTTTCATTATGTTCTTTCAATGTTACAATACATATGTATACAAGTCAAAGGATTCATTAACCCTAGATTAGAACATAATCGTAGTTCTCTTGACCGGATCTACAAAATACCATGGGAAGAAAACCATCATGCCCAAAACCATTTGCAAAACCCATGCATAAAACCATGGGTAGGTCTGCCCACCATCTTTGGTTCTACCCCCCATCGTTAGGTCCGCCCAACTATTATTGGGTATTCATAAAAAATAAATCCCAAGGCATTGCGACGGACCTTGTGTACACGGGCTACCGGCCCCCTGCAAACCCCCTACAGGGGGTTGTTGCCCCCTCGTTGCACCCAATGCAATGTACAGCACATGGGGTTAGTCATCGAAAGAGTATAAAACACACTCAAAACTTTGGTTCCTAGACTTTGATCTCAACATTATGTCAGTTACTAGAATTCCAATGTGAATCCACCTCCCAATTTCCCATTGTGTTTTTTCATTTATTGGTTTTTGATCATATTCAAAAAAAATTGGGCACTTACATCAAATTGAATCTTGAGAGATCTATGGTTGGATTATGTATTGATCCAGATTGGATAATTATATTTTTTCATCCATCTTGATGCTTTCATCATGGAAAAAATGGAGGAATCATCTCATAGGACCCTTTTTACTAGCAGGATTCAACTTGGAAAAACATGGTCTAAGACCTTTCGAGAGAATTTTTTATCCATCAAACAATGTTTTTTGGGGGTAAAAATGTGTTGCTTTAACACAACACCTTTTTTCCTATTCTACTGATAGAGACCTTTCCAATGGAGCAAGAATCACATAATTCAAAGTCTGTATGTGAAAGTTATGCCACTCAAAAGTTGGCCTTCCTGTTTTCACCACCATAATTCGAGAGGATGCCACGTCATACCCCATAATTTATGGAAAAGGCACTATCCAAGTGATTATGATGAATAAGACTCTAGAAGATTCTATATTGTAACTCTAGTTAAGAGGTGAGGTAGTCAAACCTAGCCACTAGTAGGCTATCGGGTTGTGTTATAACTAGGCCCCTAGGAGGAAAAGGGGTTTCATTCTTTCGAGTGCATTTGTTTCAAAGCTAAGCAAAAACTATTTGAGAGGGATATGAGATAGATCACACAAAGAGAATTTGTGCATTGTAGTATCCCACAAGCCACATGTCATACTTCTTTGTACTCACAGACATATTTCCATTTAGAGAAACAGAGCAGAGTAGCCTCATTTTCAATTGGATTTTTTTCTCCCGAAAGGGTTTCGTAGGTCATATTATGTTTCAAACGTGTTTTTGAGCTTTTATTTTGTCATTCTCTATTTTCTACATAATTTTAATTTGCATGCATACACTATTAACAATAATCTACATATATATAAATCTAAAGAAAAATAAAATTGTAATAGTGTAGATCTTATATTTTGAAGTATAATTTTATTAGATTTATTATGACGAACTATCCAATGGAATAACCATGGAAATTTACAAATCATGCACATATGATCGCATTTGTGTCGAGATAAATCTTAGTAAGGGTTGTCCAAAAAAGTGATTCTCAAGTGGCAATATCACATTGAAGTCTAGGTTAAGAGAATACAAAAAAATTTTGTGAATATGTTATTTTCCAGAACATCTACAAACTACATATCCTGATGCTCATGCTCATCCTCCCATGAAAAAATAAACCAAATAAAAATAATAATAATAAATGGATAACAATGAGGATAAAAATGGAGATAGTCACTTGCAAGTGCCAATATAGAAATCCACTCCTGATTTGTATATTAGATGTGATTATATTTATGTATTCTTGCACGTGCAATTTACATCTAGCAGTGTAATTTGCACCTGCACTTCCTCCTTTGTATTGTGCTCTGGCACCTAAAGAATGTGATTTGTTTCTTCAATGAATAGAAAATGTGTTTTTTTCATGGAAAACAAAACGTATACAAAATTATCGAAAAGCTTCTACTAAAATATCTACTAATGAAAGTATATATTTTTGTGTAGGTTTAAGTGGATGTTTATTATAATTAAAAATTCTAGGTGGGTGGAGGTTTAACAAAGGTTTTTCCATCAATGCACTTCATATAGTAAGGTGCGTGGGCACAACACTATCTAATATACAAATGTGAATGTTTCATGTTATAAAGAACGTGTGTTATATATTATATATGATTAAGCATCGACGCATGTATCCTTGTACACCATGAAATATTTGGAAATAGTGGTAATAACGACAATGATAATCGTATTATTGAAGGGAATGTTGTTGTTGTTGCACTGGGGAGACTTGTTATGCTTATTACAATTATTAGCATAGGTGCATGCATAAATGTAATGTGCATTCATATGTACTATAATGTCATGCATACAAATACTTATATTTTTTTCACAGAAAGAGTATTTATATTATATATATTCACACTTGGATCATGGAAAATACATCAATAATTACATATCAATTTCTTCAAAATTTCTATCAATTTTCTCTTATTCGAGATATATGCTAAACTTTCTTGAGGAGCATATTGTTGGGCAACAAAAATGGGGTTTTTGTAGGTGTATACTTTACAGAATTTCCCCAACACAACACAGCTTTTACAAAACATAAAACCATTGAATGATAATAAATTCCTTGGTGACAATGAACCCACTAGAGTCTTGAGGAGGCTCATTGATGACTATGAACCATTACCTTGAGGGGTTAATTTGGATGTTGTTGAATTCCCTGCATAACATAGATCTCTTCTAGTTTCCATGAGGCTCTTAGGGCCTCCCATCTTCCAATGAGTTGATTAACATTGGGTTAAACTATTTTTTGAGTTATTAGACTACATTAAGAGATAATTGATGGCCTAATTTTCCCGTTGATGCACAATTCTCCTACTTTCCATTTTCGTCCATCATTAGTGAGCTTGTCTACTTCTTTGTTATGGTCCTGTTGATGGTGCTGAACCCACCAACATTCAGGGGATCTCCCCGATATGAAGTCCCAACTAGAACTCACACTGTTTGGTGTAGGAGTCACATCTGGTATGATGGCCCGGTTGCCATTATCTTAAATATTTGCCTTAGCTCTTGCTTGTCAGCACGAGAGAGACGTCTTCTTTGTCTTCAAACGATGAGGTTCCTGTGCCTGGTGAGTGCTAGTGTTACTTGTGTCAAGGTTCTTTCACAGCAGAGAGAGAGGGTAGGAGTGATTCTCCAGTCGGAAGGGAGGAAATCCCAACTCTATCAGAGACACACAACGCAACAGGACATTCACAGCTTCCGGAGGAGAAATCCACGCGGATGCGGTAGTCACAACACCCAAGGGAATATGGCACGTACAACACCCAGTGGCACAGTACGTGCAAGTGCAACGCTTGTTATAACAAGTTTACATGAAAGGTTTTGTCTGATATTCGGAAAGGTAACCAACACGGGCAGGACAACGTTAAAACATTATACAACACATTTTCATAAATATATGTATTATAATAGTTGAATGACATCAAATGTTTAACACAGGTTAAAGCAACATGTATTACAAGTGTTCAAGATTAATCTTACAAACAATTACAAAACATGTGCGAAAATGTGATGGCCTGTTATCAGGTTTCTGAATTAAGCGAAAGATCCAAGACACATCGATACATCATACATCACTAACCCCATGGGCGGGGTGTTGGAGCCACTACTTGCTCCTCAAAGAAAAGATTACAAACTCTCAAGGCTATGTGGGAGGAGCCAAGGTGAACAATATTTTGCATGTACAAATGAGGGGGTATTTATAGCCAAGGGTAAAAATGGCCCTTGTGACTGTTCGAATTCCCTCATGATTGTTCGACTTGTTTGACTCTTCAGCTTTACATGACTCTTCATATGACATGTGGGTCTCTTGGACTTCCATGTTACATTACATTGATTTACACAGTATGGCCCACAGTAGTGATGTGGCCGACGTGACTCATGACATGACTCAACATGAAAGTGCTGGTATATTCATGCTGTTGCTGGTGTGCATGTCGAGTTGCAATGTTGCTAAGTGATTGATGTCCTCTTGGTGTATCACAGCTTCACCTCCGTATGGCGAGGTGTACAGAGTCTTCGATGGTCATTGTGTCTCGCTTGATGTCGTATGTGCAAGTTTCTCCTCGCTTGTACTTTGGCATGCTTGACATGTTTGTCCATTCACGAAAATTTATCCTCTCATGTTTGTTAGTTCGCAAACACATCTCCTCGCATGCATCGTTCGTTCGTTCATTCGCGAACACATCCTCTTGCATGTACTCTCCTTGTTCATCCCATCTTTCGTCGCGTCATGTTTATTCATCTACCTGTATCTATAGTCACTCATGACAAGACGACATCAAATCCATAAACCTCCTAGTCTACCATGATGCATGGTCATTCCCTTTCGGATGCAGGTGACCAGGAAAGAGGACAAGGTTGTGAAACTGCGCGAGCCAAGTTTCAAGCTGGGATGCGAGCTCCAGGTACTGCTGGCGAAAATTCCACAGAGGTCACTGGGAGACTATGATTGACAATCCAGATCAGCAGTGACTGTCAGTAGGATCTAGATCAGCTGGAGGGGAGATCTGCGCAATTTCTGGAGGGAGGTAGTGTGGGATCTGAGGGGATTGGCAGCAAAAACTACGCAATTCCTTGAGGGAGCTGGCTGTGAGCTTCAGGAGACTTGGTAGCAAAAACTTGCCAATTCCTAGAGGGAGCTAGCAGAAGGTTGTAGGATGGTTTGGCAGCAAAAACTGCAGAATTCCTAGAGGGAGATGGCAATGGTTTGTGGGATGTCTTGGCAGCAAAAACTGTGCAATTCCTGGAGGGAGCTGGCAGTGGGTTGTGGGGTTGTTGGAAACAAAAATTGTGCAATTGCTGGGAGGCTAACCTGTTGAACACCTTTGCACAGTTTCTGAGCTGAGTGGGATGCTGGACTGTTGAGGGGCTTGCTCATGAAATCTGCATAGTTTTTTGGGTGAGTATTCAGTCAGCTAACTAGGTTGTTGGCTGGAAAAACTGCGCAATTTTTTAGGGGAGACAGGGACAAACACTTGATTTTTGTCTTGCCTTTCTACACAGTTTCCTCATTCAGTGGAGCAGGAAAGGTCTGCAGCTTCTATGCAATTTTTGAGGGGAGTGAGTCCTGCGGTCATTGCCCATTCAAACTCTATGGTTGACCAGCAGTGGGGTCGGTTGATCAGCTTACGGACAGTGGAGATTGAAATCGCTTGTCGTACACTTTTGCACTGTTCTAGGTGACAGTCGGTCGAGTCGATTGCAAGGTAGAGGTCTAGTTGTTAGAGGGTGATCCATTCGTCAGAACTTTAGCAAAATGAATAAGTGTGTGAGCAAGTGAATTTGTGCATACACAACCTTGCGAACACACAATCAACATAACTTGATGACAAGACACCTCGAACCATCAAGACAACATATGCTCAACATGATTGATCAACGGTGCGAGTGACAAGCGCGACGCTTGTGATGGATCGTCGAACAACCGCATCAACACTTGCATGACAGTGCATACAACTTCATGTGAGAGTGCGACGGATGTTTACATAGCGAACACAACATGTACACACAAAGTGAAGACCTTATGCATGATGAGAACATGATTGCAAGCATGACATTGTGACCAACATGCAATAACTTGTCCGTTGAACGGTCAAGCAAAGATAGTGTGAAAACTCAACACGAGCCCATAGGGTGAGCCTGAGTGATTGCAATCATCAATTAAAAACTCAAGGGAGGCTCTGAAATTGGATGCAAGCCAAAATTTTGGAGGGCGTTGCAACCGCTACAACACTTGGCGACACACTGGTAGAATTCCATCTTCTTTGTTCTGGTTCATTGACAGTACATGGCCTTGGTCTCTCAGGGAATATTGAGTCATTGTGGGGGTTACTTCATCTTTCACACTTACCCCATGGACAAACCTAGTTTACCTTTTGCCAACTCAGTTGAACACAACAAAAGTTTCATCGTGATCACAGTGTTTCAAAATCGGGAAGGGTAGTTTTGCTTCTGAGTTTTAAAAAAAAAAAAAAAATAGAGCATAAGTTTTCATCTCTGTTGTTGCTCCGCTGCCAGCAAGCCTAGATAGTACCCCGGCGGAGTCACACAAGAACACACATTGCTCCACTTCTAGCGAGCTTGGTCAGTACCCCAGTGGATTTGCATGCTTCACCTCTCTGCGCAGGAAGCCTTGCTCTTCTTTTGCCTTTGTATTTTTTAAAGAGGAATGTGCATAGGCACTTATTTATTTTTGGGGCGGAAGAGGGATCCCAACTTATTGAGAGTAGAAGAGATTGTTCCTTCAAAGAAGCATGTAAGATCTCTGACATAGTTTGCACGTTTATATTTTCCCTTTCTCCGTTTCTACTAGTTGGATGAGCTTGATCACACAGAGTAGAATACTAAGTATAGGCATGGGGTCTCCCAGTGTGGACAAGGGTTCATGGTTGGACCCAAAATTCCCTTGCAAAAAGCTCATATTTTCTGTCAAGACTTCATCAGCCGAAATTTATAACCAAGCATAGAGAAGATGAGCACAGGATTGACCAAGTGTTGAAGTGTCACAAGTCCCTTCAGATCTCAGCCACATATTCATTCAAAAGCCAAAAATCAGTAGAGGGCAACACTTATTTCCGGAAAACAAAAATAGTAGGGTACCAAACAAACAAAATGAAATGAAACAAAAATAGTAATCAAAGAAAACAAAGCAAAAACAACAAGAAGTAAGCAGACTATGTAGGTGGCACAGGGCGCAGCCCGACCTACTGAAAATAGTGCTTGAGATCTTGGTCGTTGATAGGAAGGTTGCAAATCCTCCCGTCAAGTGATTGCAGATGGTATGTATGTGGGCCAAGCTTCTCATGGACTATGTACAAACCAATCCACGGGGACTAGAACTTTGTATGCTTACCTTTGTCTTCATGGGGTTTATCCCCTTCAAGACTAAGTCACCAACATTGAAGTTAGCTTTCCCTTCAGACTTGTTGTCGAACCATATCTTGATACGGTTCTAGTGGATTGTAAAATAATATTTTGATTCATCCTTTCTTCCTACAGTTTGTGAAGCGTATCCATCCTACATTGAACTAGCATGCAAGGCTTGCCTTGGGATTCTTGAGACAATTGAAGTGCAGGCAAGCAGATGTTCAGCGGTAGGATGGATTCTTTACCATAGAATAGGAAGCACGGTGAGGTATTCTGAGAGGGTTTGGGTGTTACATGGTCAGCCCATAAAGAATTCGTCAAGGCAGAGTGCCAGTTATGCTTCTCAGAGTAAACGGTCTATTTTATTATGCGGATAAGGTTTTTGTTTGTGGATTCGACGAGAGCATTTCCCTGCGAATAGTAGTTAGATGACTGTTTAAGGACAATACCATTTTGCAATGAAAAATCATAAATATTTAAAGATGAAAATTTTATTGCAATATCAAACACAATTGATGCTGAAACGTCAAAGTGTGAGATGATGTTCTGTTGGAGGAAGCTAATGACCTTCTGGTCATTCACTTGCTTGAGTGGAATTGCTTCTATCCATCATGTGAAGTAATTAGTTGATGTCATAATGTAGCGGTGTTGTTTCGATGAATGTGGGAAAATTTCCTCGATGATGTCCATGCCCCATTGTTGGAACACTTCAGTCACTGCAACAGGGTGTAGTGGGGTTTCTGACCTTCATATTCTGTCGGTGCATTACTGACAAATTGGGCACTTGCGAGTGTAAGCATGTGCATCCTTGAATAATGTGGGCAAGTAGAAAGCAGCTCGCATAACTTTGTGCGTAGTGGTATTTCCTGCAAAGTGATCCCCAACTGGTTCATCATGCAAATCTTGCAAAACCTTCTCTGATTCATGTGCCTCCAGGCACCTGACCAAGATTTTGTTGTTGTGATTTATGTAAAGCACTATGTGCACCAACTAGTAAGCTAAAGCTTTGAGACGCAATGCCCTCTTATGTCTTATGGAAAAGTGAGAGGGTATGGTGCCCTACTCAAGGTACAGATGCACATCTACATACCAAGAGTTTCGGTTTACTGTGGGTGGTGCTCGCACTACATCATACATTTCAATTTCCTACTCCCAACTGGCGAGCTCTTCTTCTTCCTCATGTGCATGTATTGCCTCAGTTGTGAGTCTGTAGAGACCATGACCCTTGATAGTGTGAACTGGCTTGATGTTAAGATCATACTCTTGCAATCCTGTCATCCAATTTGCACGTTGTTCACTCATATCTTGTTGTACAAGCAGTGAGAGGACTATTGGGTGAGGCACATAGACTATGCAATGTTTTTTCAGTAAGTAGGGTTTGAAGTGTTTCACCGCCTTGTATACTGCATATGCTTGTTTTCAACAACAGGGTAGTTAAGTTCGGGTCCCTACATGCTTTCACTCATGAAGGAGATGGGACGTTCATCATTCAGTTCATCCTTCTGAGTGAGTACTGCAGCAAGAGAGTGGTTAGAGGCGAAGGTGTATAGTAGGAACTCTTTGTTGAAGTCTAGGTTGTAGAATGCAGGTGCTTCTACAATAACCTGCTTGATACAGGTCAATGTATAATTTTCCCTCTTGCCCGGCTATAGAATGCATCCTTCTTGATCATGTCTTGCATTGGTTTAACTATCTGTGTATAATCTGAGATGAACTTCTGGAGGAAGTTTATGTTTCCCAAGAAGGACTACATCGCTTTCTTGTTGGTTGGGTGAGGGATCTGTGTGATAGTCCAAACCTGGTCCGGATCAACCTTGATCCTGCTCTTAGCAACGATGTGTCCAAGGAGGTTCCCCTCAAACACTGCAAATATGCTCTTTTTGGGATTCAAGGAAATCCCATATTTCCAACATCGCTCAAAAATTTTCTTCATATGGCGTATGTGGCCTTCTTGTCTTCTTGAAAAAAATAGTTACATCATCAAGGTACACCACTACGCTCTATCCAATAAGTCCACTGAAGGAGATGTCCATGGCGCTTTGAAAAGTCATGCCTGCATTCACGAGCTCGAATGGAATTCGTCTATATACGAAAGTACCCCACTTGGTACGGAAGGTAGTTTTGA
This sequence comes from Pinus taeda, assembly GCA_000404065.3. NCBI lineage: Eukaryota > Viridiplantae > Streptophyta > Pinopsida > Pinales > Pinaceae > Pinus > Pinus taeda. The sequence goes on from APFE030021732.1 coordinate 118,039, forward strand.
GTCTATCACGTTCAGCTACCAGAACTTGATTATATCCTGAAAACCCATCAAGTAAGGAAAACATTTGTGCCCCAGATACTATTTGATGATGTCCATAGACGGCACGAGGTAGTTGTATTTGTCCGAGGCATGGTTCAAGTTTCGGAAATCAACACACAAGTGGATTTACCCAGACTTCTTTCATAAAGGAACAAGATTTGAAACCCAAGTAGAATAGAAAACTTTGTATATGATCTGTGCATCCAACATCTTGGTGAGATCTTCCTGTATGAGGGGTTCAAGTGATGGATGTACTTTCCTTAGGTTCTATTGATATGGCTTGACCCCTTCTTTGATCGAAATTATGTGTTGGATTATTCGTGTGTCGTAATTTTTCAGATCATCATATGTCCACACGAACACATCCTGGTATTGTTTGAACAAGCAAACAAAGGCTTTTCGATCCTACTACGTGCAGCACATACCAAGATTGACGAACTTCGGATCTTGTTCTGTTCCCAAGTTGATTAGTTTGTGCATCATGGTAGAGTTGTGGGTTTTGTTGTTCCTTGGCCCCTGAAAGCATTCTTGCAAGTCATAGAGCTTTTTCAAAGATGCCACACCCCTAGGGATGAGGTGGCCTTTCTTGATATCTTCCCCAGCTTACAAACATTACTCATCCTTGTCTTCTTCTATCGTTGCAACCTTGAAGGTATCAGTGTTGGTCATGAAAAGCAGTATCTCTTGCTGGTAACTTTTGAGATGCGGTGATAAACAATGAATGTTGCTACATACCTGTCGTGCCCCTATTTCAGAATCACCTACCACTTTGAGCGTGACCACATTGAGGCTAATGTCCTTTTACAATCCCAAGACAAGTGCTTTGTATCCAGCAATGTTGTTCATGCACTCGAACTCCAAGAGGCTCGAAATCAAATATTTCTTGTTGTTTGGGTCGATCAAGACACACTCAGCTCTTGATCCATCCTGTGTTTTTGATCCGTTGAAATGCATGGTCCATACCTCATCTATACACAAACCGTTCGACGCACTTGCATTACTACTACTTTTGCTGCTACTGCTACTACTATTACAATGTATTGTACATGTTTCATTTCCATCAGTTGGGCAAGGAAAGAGACCCAACAGTGTGTCTAGTGGGGTCGGAGTTGGCCGTGCGGGATAACACCCCAACATTGTTTCCAAGAGGCAGTTGTTGAACATGAGCTTTACGAAGGCCAATGGTTCGTTTTTTCCATTGATGGGAGTGGCATTGTGCCTCATATATCTCTTGGATAACACCCATATTTGATCTTTTTTCCCTTGTATGGAACCCACATGTGCGACCAGTCTATAGCAAAGTATCCGTTCAGCTTGTTGGACCAGTGTCTGCTAAGTAGTAAGCCATATGCTTCTGGTATGTCCACAACAACAATGTTTATGCACTGGTGAACTCGATTGCCGTGAGATAGTCGAATAATCACATCCCGAAGTTCAACGATGGCTGGTACAGATGTTCAATCAATTTGGATGATCTGAGCAGATGTCTTGATCCACTACGCATTGATCTTTTAGCAATGGAGAGCAGCATGATGTTAGTTTTTTCCCCAGAATCATACAAATAGTTATGAATGTTACAGTTGAATATTCGAATGAAAGCAAGAATGGAGGGAAAACAAAGCTTTCTTATTCCATCCAGAGCATGTTTAGCACAGTTTAAAAGGATCTAAGAGGTATGCTTGCTCCCTTGTTGGTAGAGGTTTCCCTGTCCACTGATGTTTGTCCCAGTGCGTGTAGCAGGATATCCCACTAACTTTGGATCTTAGCCAACTCAAACAAACTAATGTTTGCATGAGTTTTCTTCATGTCTTCCACAATGTTATAATCTAGAGGGGGTAGACTCACCGAGGTGTCTTGGGTAAGACTGGTATTTGCGTTGACCAGTGGATTTTTCTACAAATTGTTGCTCGTGGACGTACTCTTGTCTGTTGTTGTCTTCTAGGGCTTGCTTTACGTTTTGTTCTTTTGGACAACTGGTGGATCAGCCCTCCTCAGCAGTTCAATCCTTTGTTTCACTTCCCCAAGTGTAAAGGAAGCCCTCTTCCTTCTGAGATTGTAATGATCATTTTGCTTTTGGGGCTACTTCTCAGTGTTCGTCTTCTGTGCTACTTGCGAGCACTGATACATGTTTATCACATGCCCAAAGCCTGATGCCTCATCTGGCACAACATCTTCGTCATTTTCTGCACCTCCCAGCTGTCCCTACGCAATTCTCGCTACGTCAAGTGTGTGGTTGTATATTGAGCCTGAAACTCACTTCCAGTCTAAATAAGACCCTTCCAAGTGATCATCTTCATGAAATGAACAGAATTCATTGTTCGCGCATTGTTCGAGCTAGAACACTGAGATCTGTGCAATTTTATTCAGGAGATGGTTGATGCCTGATTGCATGCTTCATTTTCTCTGTCTAGTCAGTCTATTGTTTGTAGATGTGTCAATGGTTCATTTCTTAAGCTTGGACACTTTTGTTGTCAAGTTTTTGACAAGACAAGTAAGGGTTTTAATATTACTTGTTTCCCTGTCCTTACCCTTGCTCATCGCAGCCTACGGCTTCCTGCTTGTGTCTCTGGAGTCCTTTGTTGGTTCATCATCCTTGACTACTTCAATTGCGCGTAGGTCCTTGTCAACAGCGATTGCCTCTTCACAGTTTTCTAATAGTGTTGGTTTCGCAGCTCGTTTGACGAACTGTGCAATGTTGGTGGGAAATGCGTATGTGTAGTAATCAACAATGATGGAGTCATGAGACTTCGTGTCCACTGCAAACTTATTGAATATGTGCAAAAAACCTCTGATTGAAATCTTTAACCTTTTCTTTTCCCTCCACCTTTAGGCTTCTCAATTCTTTGAGTAACATTGTTGGGGTCTTGTCATCAGCAAACTTTTCCAAAAACATATGTTTGATCAAATCCCAGTTCTGTATGGAGTTGACAGGAAGTTTGTGATACCATGAAGCTATGTGACCATCCAAGGTACATGGGAATAGTCTACATGCAACATCATCGTAGTGCACCTCAAGTGTTTGCAGTTGTAGGTAGAATTTGTCCAAGTGATCTTCTGCCTTCACTGTGTTGCCAGGGTCAAACTTTTTGATCATTCTCTTTGACCGCTTTGGCATCTTGTGTAAATCACCTAGGAGATCCAATGGTCCCTGAGTCATCCATTCCATATTTTTGTCAGCCATGTCTTCTTGCTCTTCTTCCTCCTCCTCTTATTCAGAGTCTAACGGTTCCAACTCTGAGTCTGTTGGTTTGTCTCTACCTCCTTCGTTGCCTTCCCCTCTGTCTCCTATACCGGATACTGAGCCCAAGATCATGAGGGTGTCTCATTCTCCCTGTTGGAAGATCGGAGGTTCCTCTCTGTTCTCAACAGCTTCTGCCAGACCTTCAAGTGTGGGAAGAACTACTTCTTCCACTGATGATACAACAACCCCTATGGGAGTGGTTTTTGGCTTTCTTGATGTGTATGGAAGATGCTATATTTATGGGATCAGTTTGACTGCTTTCACGAATTGACGAGTGATGGGACAGATGGAGTGAAGGTGTTGATACGAAATTTCTTGTTCACATCTCGGAGGTGAGGAGTAACTAACTTTAGAGTCACGCGTAGGTGAGAGGGAGTGCAACATACTTCCTTGACTAGATGATTGATGAGTGGGTGTGAGAGGACATTCAGCCATAAACAATTGGCGACTCTCCTTCTAGTGCCATAAATGTTGATGGTGCTAGAACTGCCAACTTTTGGGGGATCTCCTCCATATGAAGTCCCAACTAGACCTCACACCGTTTGGTGTAGGATTCCCATCCGGTATGATGGCTCGGTTTCCATTATCTTAAATGTTTACCTTAGCTCTTGCTTGTCAGCACGAGAGAGTGGTCTACTTTGTCTTCGAACAACGAGGTTCACGTGCCTGGTGAGTGCTAGTGTTACTTGTGTCAAGGTTCTTTCACAGCAAAGAGAGAGGGTGGGAGTGAGTCTCCAGTTGAAAGGGAGGAAGTCCCAACTCTTTCAGAGACACACAACACAACAGGACATGCACACCTTCCGAGGAGAAATCCGCACGGATGCGGCAGTCATAACACACAAGGGAAGATAGCACATACAACACCTAGCAAGACAATCCGTGCAAGTGCAATAGTTGTTATAACAAGTTTACATGAAAGGTTTTTTCTGATGTCCAGGGAGGTAACCAACATGGGAAAGACGTCATTAACAACTTATACAACACATTTTCATAAATATATGTATTAGAACACCTAAATGAGTTCAATTGTTTAACACAGGTTAAAGCAACATGTATTACAAGTGTTCAAGATTAATCTTATAAACAGTTACAAAACATGTGTGAAAATGTGCTGGCAGTTATCAGGCTTCTGAATTAAGCGAAATTTCCAAGAAACATCGATACACCATACATCAATAACCCTGTGGCCGGGGCGTTGGAGCAACTAATCACTCCTTAAAGAAAATATTACAGACTCTCAAGGCTATGTGGGATGAGCCAAGGTGAAAAGTATTTTTCATGTACAAATGAGGGCGTATTTATAGCCAATGGTAAAACTGGACCTTGTCACTATTCGACTTCCCTCATGACTCTTTGACTTATTTGACTCTTCATCTTTACATGACTCTTCGTATGATATGTGGGTCTCTTGGACTTCCATGTTACATTACATTGATTTACGCAATATGGCCTACAGTAGTGATGTGGCCGACGTGACTCATGACATGACTCAACATGACATTGATGGTGTGTTCATGATGTTGCTGGTGTGCACATCGAGTTGCAGTGTTGCTGAGTGATGGATGTCCTTTTAGTGTATCACAACTTCACCTCCGAATGGCAAGGTGTGCAGAGTCTTTGATGGTCATTGGGGTTCGTTTGATGTCGTATGTGCACGTTGCTCCTTGCTTGTACCTTGGCATGCTTGATATGTTCATTCGTTCACGAAAATTTCTCCTCGCATTGTTTGTCCATTTGCGCACACATCTCCTCACATGCATCGTTCGTTCATCTGTTCACGAACACATCCTCTTGCATATACTCTCCTTGTTCATCCCATCTTTCATCGCGTCATGTTTATTCATGTACCTATATCTACAATCACCCATGACAAGACGACATCAAATCCATAAACCTCCAAGTCTACCATGATGCATGGTCATTCGCTTTCAGATGCAGGTGACCGGGAGAGAGGACAAGGCTGTGAAACTATGCAAGGAAAGTGTCAAGCTAGGATGCAACCTTCGAGCACTACTGATGAAAACTGTGCAAAGCTCACTGCGAGACTAAGGTGGACAATCCGGATCAGAAATGACTGTCTACGGGATCTGGCTCAGCCGGAGGGCATATCTGTGCAATTTCTAGAGTGAGGGAGTGTGAGCCTAAGGAGCTTGGCAACAAAAATTGCACAATTCTTGGAGGGAGCTGGTTGCGGGCTTGAGGAGGCTTGGCAGAAAAAACTATGCAATTCATGGAGGGAGCTGGCAGCAGGCTGTGGGATGGCTTGGTAGAAAAAACTACGCAATTCCTGGAGGGAACTATCAGTGGGCTGCGAGATGGCTTGGTAGCAAAAACTACACAATTCCTAGAGGGAGATGGCAGCAGGCTACAGGGTTACTGGAGACAAAAATTGCGTAACTTATAGGAGGGTGACCTATTGAACACCTCTACATAGTTTCTGAGCTGAGTGGGATGTTGGGCTGCTGAGGGGCTTGCTCATGAAATCCGTGCAGTTTTCTGGGTGAGTAGTTAGTCGACTGACTGGGTGGCTCGCTTGAAAAACTTCACATTTTTTTAGGGGAGACAAGGACGAACACTAGCTATCTGTACGGCCTATCTGTACAGTTTCCTCAGTCGGCAGAGTGGGCAAGGTTTGCATCTTCTATGCAATTTTTGATGGGAGTGAGTCTTGGGGTCACTGCCTAGTCAAACCCTCAGGTCAACCAATGAGGGGGTTGGTTGATCAAATTGTGGGCAGCACAGATTGAAATGTCTTTTTGGACACTTCTGTGTTGTTTTGGGTGACATTCAGTCGAGTCGATTGCAAGGTGGAGGTCTAACTATTAGAGGTTGATCAGGTCATTAGAACTTTAGCAAAATGACTAAGTGTTTGAGTGAGTGAATTTGTGCATATGCAACCTCACAAACACACACTCAACATAACTTGAAAACAAGATGTCTCAAACCATCAAGACAACATATGCTCAACATGACTGACCGATAGTGTGACCGACAAGCGCGACACTTGTGATGGATCATTGAACGACTACAACGACTCTTGCGTGAAAGTGCATACAAATCCGTGTGCAAGTGTGACAGATGTTTACATAGCGAACAAAACATGTACACACGAAGTGAAGACCTTGTGTGTAACCAGAACATGGTTGCAAGCGTGACATTGTGACCAACATGCAACAATTTGTCCGTTGAACGGTCAAAGCAAAGAGGGTGTGAAAACTAAACACGAGCCCACGGGGTGAGCCCAAGTGATTGCAAACATCAAGTAAAAACTCAAGGGAGGCTCTGAAATTGGATGCAGGCCAAAATTTTGGAGGATGTTGCAGCTACTACAATAGGTCCCATAATACATGAAAGTATGTTATTGATGGAATGTATTTTACCATTTTCCATGCTCTTTTCATGCTATTTTCAAAATATTTTTCCTTCGGCACTAAGCCTTTCACTAAATGTTGCAAAATAAGGAGGGAGTCTCCCATGATTGTGATCTATTTCACTTGATTTTCTTTGGCAATCAAGAGACCCTAACAAATACCATGAATCTCTACTTGATTATCTGTCATATGACCAAGTCCCCATGAGAACCTAAACACTTTTTCATCCTCAAGGCCATAAATAGCCCCTCCCCCTCTTGCCATTCTTATTTTTCTATATTCATCCCAATTGGAGATGTCAACCAATGTAAATTTCCTTTCACCACAAAAATATTCTCACAGGGGAAGGAATTTAGGAAATCACTCAAGAGGCCATTGATCCATAATATTCTTAGTCTATAGATTAATATTGTTACCATTTCCTCACTTCCAATACACCTCTAAGCGGATGAGGAGGGATGTTGAAACAAATAATTTCCATATCGAGGAACATCCTTTCATTATATGGATGGATTCTCGACATCAAGCATTCTCTCCTTGAACATATTTTTCCTTCAAGATTTCTTTCCACCGGTCTTATTCTTGGGTGAAGAATCTCCAAACTAGTTTTTCTCATATTACCTAATTCATTAGCAATGGATAATGTATTACCAAATCCTCATGGTTTTTAGGGTCCATCAGCAAAGACCTTCTAAGAAAATGGAATTTTTTGGAGCTTTCCTTACAACCTTCCCATAGGAATTTGCGAGTTTCATTTGCTAAAGTTGAAAGGATGCTAGGTGGAGCAAGTAAATATGATAATTGGTATAAAGGCAGAGTAGAGAGAACTTCCTCGATAAGAAAAACACATCCAACAAGGTTGAACCATCGAGCTCCCAAGGAGGCAAATTTCCCTTTAAATTTTGCTAGGACTCCTTCACATGCTTGAGTTGAATGTGATTTCAAGAATATTGGAATTTCTAGATATTTTAATTCCTTCCATGATTGAACTATTTGAAAACCCAAAATTCTTCTAATTTGTCTTTACTTCCTCAATAATTCATTCGATGTATAAATATGATATTTCCCTATGTTTTTTGGGCTTCTAGTGGCTTCAAGAAAGGAATCAATTTTTTTAAAACATATTATCTACCATAGTGGAGGCACCCCCCCAACAAGAGCATGTCAAAAACAAATTGAGAGTGATTGATGCTTTTGTACCTTTGGAAAATCTAGTTCTTGGAAGGATCACACATATCCTTTAATATTGCAACTTGTGGCTAAGAGAATATGCCAAGATAATATATAAGAAAATAGATAAAGGGAATCTTTGATGAATCCCTCGGGAGGCTTGGATGAAATGGTCTAGTCTTCCATTAACCAAAGGGGCAATCCATGGTGCTTTGATACATAAAGAAACCCATCAAGTAAATTTAGCATCAAAGCCAAATTTTTCCATTACTAAAGATGAATTCATGACTTACTCTATCAAATGCACTTTCCATATCTAGTTTTATGATCATGCCTTTGCCTTCTCGATTTTGGCCAAAGTTGATTTCCTCTTAAACTAGGATTAGATTATCAAATATTCATCTATGATGCTCAAATCCTCCTTGATTTTCTGAGATAATTCTAGGCAGAATAAGCTTAATCCTTTTGGAAAAAATATTTGAGATCACTTTATAAGAGACATTATAGAGTGATATCGGTTGGAATTTTGAAAAGGAAGCACGATTTAGATATTTTTGGATCAGGGCTAAAAGGGGAGAATTAATCCCCCCCCTGATCTGTTATTGAATGTTAGTTTTGTTGTGTTGTTTTCAAATACAGATTTATAAACAAATGCTTTCCCATTGCTTCCTGTGCATAGGTTTCCTTAGGTTGTTTAGTGATTGTAAATAGGTAAATTACATCAAGTTTAATCTGACATTCGTGGGAAAATTAGCTTAAAATATAAGTGTTGAACAGCAGCAATAAACAGTACATAAAACCATCAATTGAACACTTTAACAGAGTGTTTTGATGGAGGAGTTCACGCCTCCTAGGCTACATATCCTTGGTCCAAATTCCATGGATTGGGCCTCTATATTAGATCAATATGGAAAAAAATTTGTTTACAAAGCTGTACTACTCCTGATACCTGTTCCAATGTGTTCAGAATGTCAAAATTAGCTAGGAACACTTTTTCCTAAGCTCAATTTGGTTGAAAAATGCTCCAATTATGGATCAAACAGATTTTCCCTACAAATCCTCCTCAAAATCTAAAAAAACTCTAGTTAGGCCACCAATTTTGGGGGCAATTCCGAAAATAGCAGAGTCCGCCAAAAATCCACCAACTGCTAATATGGGTTTAATTAGTTATAAGTGGAGTTAATTAGTGTTAAACTGCAGATTAGTGCACAATTATCACACAGTAAACTAACCATAACCTCGACGGATTTGGAGGAGCGAACGCATATGGCGATTTCTAGTATGGTTTTCCCCAACGGTCCCGAAACTGTAACCCTGATCTAGCATTTTCCGTGGTGGTGTCACATGGTGACATAAATGGCGCAATTATGGTTTGCGTTGGAGTTGTTTGCATTAACCGTTGTGCATTCACATGGATGCGGTAATCGTCAGGGTCAAGTTTTGTGGACCATTTGCATTAACTGTTTGCTATGACTATGGGTGCGTTCACATGGGGAGGGTTGGCCTGCGGGCTAGGCTCCCCCAATAGCCAACCCCAACACAATTAAACAAAAAATAGTTATGGTGCATTATATGGTTAAGATCCAATGTATAGCTGAGATGGTTAAGAGTTGTGGACTATGTAGTGAAGATCACAAGGTCGAACCCTGGGGCCTCCAAAAAAATTTGTTGAACTGTGCTAAGTTAGGTCCTTTGTGGAGGGACATGTGGCAACCTCCAGGCTTGCCACTTGTCCCCTCCTCATTGGACCACCAGCATCCACTAATAACCTGCCACCTCACCAACCTAAAATCCAACCAGAACATGACACTTGACAAGCTTCGATTGGGTGTTGACCGTCCATTGACCCTGCCTAGTCACTTGCCACATCAGCAGTATGGACTGCTGACTGTGCAGTGACTGGGCATTTTTTTTTGCAAAATTTCACCTTTTTAGCAAAGCGAACAGAACTCAATAACTTCATCATACGAACTCGGTTTTCAGTGAAACGAGTTGCGTTAGGATTGTTTTATCAAAATGGATGTTATCATTCAAGTTTCGAGTCATTATGAGAACTTTGATTTTTGAGCTAAATACTAAGCATCTGATCATTCCTCCCCACTAGAAGCCTTTTGGACCCCAAAAGATACTATCAATTGTTTAACAGGTGAGGGTACAACTCCCTCACCTTCTCGATCTCCAACCATTTGGATTTAGAAGGATTTTGTCCCTTGAGTCCCACTCTATGGTATTCGACATCCCCTCTTTTTGAAGTCTTGGTTCTTCTATCAAGTATGAGATCTTGCTGAAGTTCATCAAGATATTTTGGCGAGAAATTATCTATTGATGGCAACTGAACATGATCCCCTTGATCATCAATCAAAGGAGGCTCAAACAATCTCAAATTCTCAACATTAACGACATAATATATTTGCATATAAGGAGGCAAATCAAACTTAAATGCATTGTTACCAATCTTTTCCATCGTGTTAAAAGGACCATAACAGATTGGCTTAAGCCTCTTACCTTCCCCTTGAAGTCTCTCCTTGCTAATATATAACCAAAATTCGTCTCCAACTTGAAATTTTTTATCAACCCTATGTTTGTGATGCCTTGCCTTGTCGCTGCTTTGACTCTTTTCCAATTGTTCCTGCATTGTATGATGTATCAACTGAATTTTCTCTATGAAATTCCTTTCCTTATCAATGTCACTATGACCATCTATGGTGACATCTTTATCAAATATGAAGTCCAATGGTGATCTTGGAAAGTACCCATAACATGCCTCAAATGGCGATGTGTTTGTGGAAGAATGCTTTGCCCTGTTGTATGCATGTTGTATGTAATGCAATTGTTCATCCACAACTTGAGATGTTTGCTGCAATATCCTCCAAGAAAATGAATGATTGTTCTGATGACCACCTTGGTTTTTCCATCTGTTTGCAGATGAAAGTTTGTACTCTTCTTCAACTTTGTGTCCATCATGTCCCACAAATTTGACCAAAATTTCCCAACAAATCGAGAATCTCAATCACTTGCAATGGAAGTAGGAAGACCAAAATGAACCCAAATGTTTTGGAAGAAAAGATGAGCTGTTTGTTCAGCCGTAATTTGCTTTTTACATGGTGTTAGTAGACACATTTTGTTGAACCTATCTACAACTACATACAAGTAATCATGACCTTTCCTTGAAAATAGAATGCCTCCTACAAAATCCATTGAGATACTCTCACATGGATGTGAAGGTACCGGAAGTGGAGTGTACAATCCAAGTTTCATATTACTAGGGTTACTAGTTGCACACAAAGAAAATCCTCTAATGAAACGAGATACATTATCAAACATGCGTGGCCAATAACAATACCTTTGGAGATTCGCTACTATCTTGCCTACACCAAAGTATCTAGCAATCAATGAGGTCTGCGCCTCCCTTATGATATTATTTCTTTCTCCTTGTGGAATACACAACTTTCCCAAGTGATACAACAAACTATTATGTACATGGTAATCCAACTCTTCAATTTGGTTTCCTTAACTCAAGGTTGCATACACATCTCGAAATTCATTATCATATGCATATTTCTCAATGTAACTTTCATGCAAAACATAATTATGCTTGAGTATAATAGATGAATTTACAATAGGCCTTGAAAGCATATCAATTACCTTATTGTTGATTCCCTTTTTGTACTTGATAACCAAATGAAATTGTTGTAGAAAACCCATCTATCTGAAGTGTCATGACTATTGTAACTTTGACTGTGATCGTAAGTACTGCAATGGTTGATGGTCGGTATGGATAATGGCCTCCTTTCCCATCAAGTATTCTTTCCATTTTTTGACACTTTGTACCAATGCGTAAAGTTCTTAGTCATAAGTGGGATAGTTAGTTACAAATCAATTAAAAAATTCAAAATGAAATGAAATGCGCTTACCATGCTGCATAAGAACTACTCCTGTGGCGTAATCACTACCACCCATTTAAATCTCAAATGGTTGTCTAAGATCCGAAAGAGCCAATACCGATGTTGAACTCATCTTTTGCTTCAAAGCATCAAATGTTTTTTGATGTACATGTCCCCAGTGGAAGATTTTCTTGACACTTGTCAATGCATGTAATGGAGCTACAATGGAAAAAAAATTAGCAATAAATTTCCTCAAATATTGTGTTGCCCCTAAAAATATCCTTACCTATGTAACTGTATTGGGCTTGGGCCAATTTAGAATGACCTCAAATTTAGAGGGGTCGATCTTCAGCTCACCTCCTCCAATAATGTGTCCAATAATTTAGAGGGGTCGATCTTCAGCTCACCTCTTGCCAAATTCACACTTTGACATCTTTAAAAAAAATTGTTTTTTTTCTCAAGATATCAAGTACTTTGTTTACATGCATGACATGTTCATCTCTGGATTTGTTGAATATAATTATATCATCTAAGTACACAATGACAAAGTCATCTAGAAATGGTCTCAATACATCATTCATAGCTCTCATGAAAGTAGCTGGAGCATTTGTAAGACCGAAAGGCATAACAAGCCACTCAAACAATCCTTGTTTAGTTTTAAATGTAGTTTTCCAAATGTCCTCTTCAGCTATTCTAACTTGATGATAACCACTTCGTAAGTATAACTTAATGAAATACTTTTCATACCTCAACTGATTAAGAAAATCATCAATTCTTGGGAGTGGATAACGATTCTTTACCGTGATTTTGTTCAATGCACGGAAATCCACACACATGCGCCAAGTCCCGTCCTTCTTCAGCACCAAAACAATGGGTGAACCACATGGAAAAGTAGATGGGCATATGATACCTTTGTTCAACAATTCTTGAATTTTCTTCTTGGTTTCCATTCTCTCCATAATTGACATGTGATACATGCCAATGTTTGGAAGTGGAACATCATGATGCAGTTGTATCTCATGCTAAATTCCCCACTTGGGAGGTAACCCCTTTGGTTCCTTAAACATCTTGCCATGCTCACTTGCCACGTCAAACAAATCAGATTTCAATTTGTCATCACAACCTTCAAAAGATTCATAATCAATATAATTATTTTTCTTGATCATGGGAAACACAAAAGTTTTACTTGCATTTACTAGTCTCTTCATCTGTCCTACATTAACCAAAGAAATGTTCAGTTTGTTGCGATGGTCTCTCACAATGTAATCCACCCCATTCTTGAGCAATAATTATTTGTTTTCATGGCGATAAAATACCGCTTTCCTATCATACAAATATGGACTACCTAGAATGATTCCTAAGATGTCAAGTGGAACTACATCTAACTCGGCTTCATCAATGAACTTTTCAGTAATGGCGAACTTGAATAAGCACTTCCTTGTAACCTGTAAATTTGCATTATTGACTATCCAACCCAATGGATATGGCTTATGTTGGGGTACAGTTTCAAGGTTGAGTTTTTTGACTAAGTCTTCTGAAATTAATATTGATTGTGACCAATATCAAATAATACATCAATCTTTGTATGATCTGAAATTACCCTCACGTGAAACAACTATATTCTTGATTCTTCATTTGGAGTGTTGTTTTGACTGTGTGAGGAACTAGTGCTTGCAACATCTTCTTTCCCTTTTGCGACCATGGCTGAAATCTTGGTCTCATCACCAAAATGTGAACCAAGGTCATGTTGTGTGGTAGCAGTCATCTTTTGTTTTCCCTTATTGTTTTGTTTCTTTGACCTTAGTTCAGGATGTAATTTCCAACAATGTGCTTCATCATGCCCAGCTTTGGAACAATGTTGGCATATGCTTTTCTCCCCTTATTTCTTCACACTTTCATTCTTCTTTCCCTTCCATTTTCCTCCCTTCTCTTTCTCCTTACCCTTGAAAGGCTTATTCCTACTACCCTCTTCCTGAATGTTCTTTCCCCTTGCTTCAAGGTGTGTGGCTTGCACACATACCTCATCCAAATTGTTTGGATTGAACATAAGGATAATATGTTTCAAATAGGAATGTAAAACCCCAATATATTTCAACAATGTATCTTTGGGATTCAAATTTACTCCTAACAACAAAGCCCTCTTTCTAAACTCTTGGGTATAGTCTTGGACTGTTTGGCCTTTAAGCTGCCTAAAATTCTGCGAACTCATAATGGATTTTTTCATATAGGCTAAAGGGTAAAAATATATTTTAATTGCATAAACAAATTCGACCCAAGAAATGGATATCTTACCATGAATTCTCATTTCCTCTTGAGTCTTTTCTTCCCACCAGACAAATGTTTCTCCTTCTAGCCTCAATGAAGCCAACTGGATCTTTATGTCATCTTCTTGAAGGTTCTAAATTCTGCAATATACCTCCAATTGTCAAATCCAGTTGTCTAACTTTTATGCATTCACTTCACCATTGTACACGGGAAGTTCAAACTTAATGTCCAATTTGAGTAAGGGAGTTTTTCCTTTTGGGATTTAGTAATGAGTATGGACAGTTTTTGGTGGCGGAAGTGGAAGATAAATGAGATGTTGAGGATGATGAAGATGATGAATGTGGTGGATATGGAGGTGCCTTCCTTCCATTACCCTTGGAATACTTCTTATCTTCTTTTTTGTCTCCTCAGCTTCCTTCTCCATGTGGAGGATTATAACTCTCTCCAACCAATATAGTGTTCCTCTCTTCATAGAGGACTTTAACCATCTCAGTTACAGTGTAGAAAGATTTCTTGAATTCTTCCTCTTATGAATAAGGACATTCAAGCTTTCTTTCTCCAGACATAATGGTTGTGGATTCAGGCTCAGAAACTGGTACTGCTTATACCTCTTCAATCTCAATTAAAGGAAAAACTTGAAGTGTTTCAAGTGCAGCTGGAATTGGAACTTTGGGTGGTGGAGATTGTGGCCTTATGGCTCTCCTTCTTCTGGGAATTACCTTAGGAGTTGCAACCAACAGTTTCCCTTATCCTCTCTGCAACTTTAACCTTGTAAGCATCACAATTTTGCAACCATTAAAACCCTACTTGCACAAAACTCAGGAAATCAAGCAAATTAACCTTTTCTCTGATACCAACTTGATCTGTTATTGAATGTTAGTTTTGTTGTGTTAATTTAAATTACATATTTATAAATAAATTCTTTCCCATTGCTTCCTGTGCATAGGTTTCCTTAGGTTGCTTAGTGATTGTAAACAGGTAAATTACATCAAGTTTAATCTGACATTCATGAGCAAATTAGCTTAAAAGACAAGTCTTGAACAACAACAATAAAAAGTACAACAAACCATCAATTGAACACTTTAATACAGTGTTTTGATGAAGGATTTCACCCCTTGTGGGCTACATCTTCTTGGTCTAGCTTTCATGGCTTGGGCCTCTTTATTAGCTCAATATGGGAAAAAAATGTTATTTACAAATCTCTACTACTCCTTATACCTTTTCCAATGTGTTCAGAATGTCGAAATTAGCTAGGAACACCTTTTCTTGAGCTCAATTTGGTCGAAAAATGCTCCAGTTATGGCTCAAACAATTTTTTCCTACAAACCCTCCTCCAAATCTAGAAGAACTCCAGTTAGGGCCGCCAATTTTTGAGGCAGATCCAAAAATAGCGGAGTCCACAAAAAATATGCCAACTACTAATCTGGATTTAATTAATTATAAGTGGAGTTAATTAGTGTTAAATTGCATATTAGTGCACAATCACTGCACAGTTAACTAACCGTAACCCCGGGAGATTTGGAGAAGCGGACACATATGGCGGTTTCTAGGGCGGTTTTCCCTAATGGTCCCGAAATCGTAACCCTGACCTATTAGTTTCCACGGTGGTGTCACATGGTGACATAAACCACGTAGTTTTGGTTTGCGTTGGATCTGTTTGCGTTAATCGTTGTGCGCTCACGTGGATGTGGTAACCGTCGGGGTCAAGGTTTGTGGAACCATTTTCATTAACCATTTGTTATGATTGTGGGGGTGTCCACATGGGGAGGGCTGCCGCCCCCCCCCCCGCCCCCCCCCCCCCCACCACCAACCGCTAAACCCAAAACAATTAAACAACAAATAGTTATGGCACACTATATGGTTAAGATCCAATGTATAAAGGAGACAGTTAAGAGTTGTGGACTGTGTAGTGGTGGTCACGAGGTTGAACCCCAGTGCCTCCATAAAATTTTGTTGAATTGTGTCGAGCCAGGTCCTTTGGAGAGGGACATGTGGCGGCCTCCGGGCTTGCCACTTGTCCCCTCCTCATTGGACCACCATCATCCACTAATTACCTGCCACATCACCAACCTGAAATCTAACCAGAACATGACACTTGGCAAGCTCGAATTGGGTGTTAACCCTACATTGACCCTGCCTAGTCACTTGACATGTTAGCAGTATGGACTGTTGACAGTACAATGACTGGGCATTTTTTTTTGCAAAGTTTCACCTGTTTAGCAAAGCGAATAGAACTCAATAACTTCCTCATATGAACTCAGTTTTCAATGAAACGAGTTGTGTTAGGACCATTTTTCCAAGACAGACACGTTCATTTAGGTTTCGATCCATTCTAAGAACTTTGATTTTTGAGCTAAATATTGAGTGCCTGATCACCCTCCCCAAACAATTTTTTTTTTAAGTATAACCCACCATTCTACAAAAATCAAATGTTATTACCTCCCAAAATTGTTGGTAAAATTGGGCAAAGAATCCCTCCAGTCCCAGTGCTTTGTCCAGATTGAAGGAAAAGATAATTTGGCTTATTTTTCTTCAATTGGTTCTTTTGTCAATGCATCATTGTCATCTTGTGAAATAGACTTAGGAATATGTTCAAAATTTGATTGTTCCTCTTCAGGTCTTCTAGGGCTTGTGGTGCTATACAAACCACTGAAGTGATGGACCACCTCCTCTTTTAGTGCTGCAAAATCTAAAAATTTTATACATGTTGCAACAATATCTTTAATATAGTTTTTCCTGACTCGTTTTTTAGCTTGCTTATGAAAAAATTTGTGTTTGTATCTTTAGCCTTTAGCCAAATGCTCTGGGATTTTAAACACCAAATCTCTTCTTCCCCTTTCATATCTTTATGTTATATTGCCAATTCTTCTCTTTTGTCTTGCAGTAGATAATGTATCATTAACCCATTCTCCCTCTTATCCTATATAATTTCCATTATTTTTTCATGTACATGTATCTTTCCCTCTCTTTTTTATTATTGGTCTCAAACCCATTGTTTTAAAGCAATCTTCAAGTGCTTGATATTTTATTTTCTCCAGTATTATAATTAGGCTTCCCAATACCCACTCACTCCAAAACTTAATTCACCAGATCGTTGAATTTTGGTGATTTTTACTAAATTAGACAATATTGAAAGGGTAGTGGCCTAAATTCGATGCCTTCTGATATGCCAAGAGCGATCGACCTATGATTCAAGTTGATCCAAGGGAGGATTCTTGAACTAACCAGCACTTCTTTGGATAAGAATGGATCTTAATTATAAAATATTTCTAATTGGGCAGCAATATGGCCTGGTCCATTCAATTATTTCTCCAAGTGAATTTGTTAGTGGAATGCTTTATATCTAACATATTTAATTTATGGATAAGTTCTTCTAAATGTTCTTGGAATCGATCTCAAACGTGGGATCCCCATTTTTTCTCCCACTAATGTTGGGTTGTATTCAGAAGTCACCACCCAATATACATTATAATCAAAATATCATGTCCCTGAGGGCAAATAAGGAATTCCAACAATCATTTTATTCTTTGAATTGAATAGGCTTGTAAATATCGACAAAGGAGCATACCTGATTTGAAGGAATATGTAGAAAATGAGTAGCCAACTCGTGAGATTTCAAACTAGTTTCTAACAATCTAAGCATGGATTGAGACCACATAGTGGATACCCTGCTTGAAGCTCCTCTTACACTAATGGAAATAATCCCACTATATTTCCAAATATTGTGATGATTTTGGAGGACCTCTTGATCCCCCATTTTTTCTCCTAGAGTAGGGGGACTAAGGGTCTCTCATTCTTGATCAAATATTTTACTTCCTCCATCCCTTTCATAGACCCCAATCCCATACAATTCCAGGAGAGGACTCTCGTTACTTGTTGTATGAGTAGCCCCTTGCTAAGGGGTTGATTTTCCTCCTTTTCTAGTGTCTCTATATCCCTTTATTTTTGGATCTAAGATTTCCTATGTTACCATTTCCTTATCCTTCTCTTTTTTTTTTCATGTCTTAACTCTATATTGGTCCATCAATCAACCTTCCATTAGAGACTTTCTATTTCTTTTTCCTTCTTTTCCTATGAATTATCGTTAATTAATCTTAGAAAGGAAGGCCCCAATTTGGAGCTTTTAGGGGAGATAAATTGTTTCTCTTCCGAGAAAGATTCCATTTTTTTTTGCTCTAATATTGGATCATTTTCTAATGGCGAAATGAATTTCATCATTTTCTATAGTTCATGTCCTAATCCCAAATTTTGTGTTTGTTATTTTACATTGGTTGCGAGAATTTCCCCTTCTTTAGTCACTGAATTGAGAGCCTCAAAGCTATTATTTTTCTCATTTTGGCCTTTACTATGTCCTTCCCCTCCCCCATAGTAGATCGCTTAGGGGAAGTTGGTCCTTTCCATTTGTTCCCATTATGATCTGGCTACTTTGGTGGATTGTTCTATTGTTTAGATGGGCCTCTTATCCTCTTTTGTTGTTTCCATTGTTCTCCTTCATTCCCTTGTATTTTTTACACCTCTTGCTTCATTTCACATCTTCTTGCAAATTGGTCATATTCACGGCAAACTTTGCATTTAAAAGGAAGCTAATCATAGCCAACCTCCTAAATATGGGTCCAACTATCCAAATTTAGGGTTATTGTTGTTGGGATCCCCTTATCCAAATATACCCCTATGCATATCCTTACACAGGAGAAGAGTCCATATGGTGGCTCAGTTCGATCAATGTATTTCCCAAGTGCATTGTCTATATTGTCGAAAGTAATATCATTATGGAAGTGCAAGGACAAAAAAAGGAGCTTTACCCAAACATGGATGGAATATGGGACACCACTTTTAGGGTTAAAATATGGATTCCATAAATGCAAATATAACCTTTGGGACCCCATGAAGTAAGGCTCACTTTAAAAGATTAAGTCTCGATCATCCTTGTTCTTGAAAAAGAAGGTAAAAAAACCTTTTCTATAGAAATCCAACGTGATAGAACCCTTGGTCATGGGTTTCCAATATTTTTCAACCCACAACCTAACAAAACACAAGGATCAGATCCCATGGATTTTCCTACCAATCCATGTTCACACAATTGCAGGGCTCGTTCTCTTGACTATGGCACAAAACATCAACCTTTGAAATTTCTTCCAACTTCTTGATAAAACAAGAAGGCTTTTCCTTCTCGTACCACGACCTGTTTGCAACCAACGAGTTAAAAGCAACAATATTTGAAACATGGGGTGGGAGTGAAAGCGGTGACCTACCCAATCTGGCCATCTAACAACAAAAAAAATGTTGTACCCACTGAAACTCTCAAATCTACATATTTCCCAGTAAAACCCTAACCCACACCAATACTTATATATTAAAGATGCATTGGTGTGTTTATTTAAATAAAATGTATTGGTGAATAATAAATCTAAAGTGCATCAATATGTAACAATGATTTAAATGCATTGATAGGTAGAAAGGTATAAAGTGTGTCGAATGTCCTAATGAATACCATGAATAGATATGTCCCAATGATGAATTTTCATGCATTCTATTTATATTTTGTGGGTATGCACACATAACTTCTATTTTTTATAAATATTCAAATTTAAATATAGAGAGAGAGTGTGTGTTGATTTTTATATTTTACTTAATTGAATATAATCATTGTGTTATTGTATTAAATTGTTTCAAAATAAATACCACTTGGTTACACTTTCGTTCTTTTTGATAATTTAAAGCATTCATATTGTAATAGACAATGTAACATTCTATTTTACAACAATGTACACGACAATAAAATAAGAAACCCACTTTTATTATATAAGAAAAATGAACCAGACTTCATCATATAAAATGGGACAACATAAATGTCTATGATAATAATAATAATAAGTTCACAAACATTGTTACAATTGTTGATGACTCATCGTCTGATTGAGACAACATGTGCAAGTTATTAAAAAACAAAAATTCTAATGTTTATAGACAAACAATTCAAAATATAAAATTTATAACAACCCATGGGTGGCAGGAGTGGGAGGAGCTATCTTATGCTCCGATGAAAAAATAGAACTAACCTTCTCATGAATTCTAGGAAAGAGATCTAATAATCAAGTAGAATCATACACTCTTCTCCAAGGGTTAATACTAGCTAAATCAAGGAAGATGCAAAGCATCTCTATAATGGATGATTCTTGAGTAATTGTTCATGGTTTAATTAGGAAGCTCCTCCTAAATTCCTAAATTTGAAATTCATTTTCAAAAAGATAATGGATCACTTGAAACACTTTGAGTAATATGAATTTCATCAAATTCTAAGAAAAAATAATAAATGGGCAAACTCGCTGGCTAGTGAAGGAGTCTCATTAGCCACTAGTGAATTGAACTTAAGAAGTGGCTCTTCATTTTGTCAAATACCATGAAATCAATTATGAAAGACAAGCAATTATTTCAAAGCTTCCAAATGGCACAATTAGGATTTCATGTTGAAAATAGCAACAAGAAATGCTAAATATAGAAGTGCTAAATTTGGTACTGCTATAAATAGCATTTCGGGATACCTTCCTATTTTAGTCAGTCCCTAAACTAAAATAGTGAAATAAAATTTGAATTTGATCTTAGCAACTATTTTTAAAATAATTAATTAATTCATATTGAGTTAATTCGTTAAGGAAAATCAAACATGAAGTCTATGTGGGGACATGCAACAGTTTCTCCATTAATTGAGGAATTTATCCATTAGTTAAAGAGATAAGGATGATTTGTAATATTGAGTTGTAATTAGTTGGCTCAGTTAACTGAGTCAAGTCCAGTTAGATTAATTCAAACAGTTTGTTGAATTAATGTAAGTTCAGTTAGTTAATGCATGCATGCAACTATTGCACTTCATGTAACTGAATATTTTCTAATAAATAACTCATGCATGTCAGTTCAGACAGAGACCCAATTGAGATCAGATGGAGAGGCAGTGTACTATCAGTTGCTAGAATATTCCATTGTGAATATCCCTTGCATGCAAAAGGAATTCTTTCCTTGAAGATTACGCAATTACTTCTTCGGGTTTTGTGAGTGTGATGAGGCCAATTCATACATGTGGCTTCACTGGACCCCAAGAAAAATTGTGCAAGGAAATAGGAGGCTTGGAGGGCTTGAGGAGGACATATACTATGTCTATTCAATCTGTGAGTTGTATTGTTTGATTGCAGAGAGAGCAGGATAGCTTGAGAGCTGATTCTTTTTATAACTTGAACAAGATTTCCACTTGTATGATAATACAGAGATTGGGGTTTTAGGCTGAGGCTTTCCTGGGTTATTTCTTCTGTGTTATGTGTGATTGATTTCTCATTCTCAATTATATGTGTTCTCTTGATCGTGCTCAATTCGATTAAGCTTCTGCAAAGTGTTGTAGAAGTAGATCTTGTATTTTTCTCTAGTCTATTGCATAATCTGTTGATCTACAATGGGAATTTCCACATGGTATCAAAGCAAAGGTGATCAAGGCAAAGAACAGTATACAAGAAGGAAGAGTTCAAATTTTGTGGTTTCTGAATATAGAAATCGAGTACTTATGGCATCTCAATTTCACCAATGGCATTCATCGGTTTAAGACTCGAGTATGCCCTTGATGGCAGCTCTAATTATATAGCCTAGAAGGATTGCATGGAGGCAGTGTTAGAGGATAACGGTCTAAAGGACTTCATTGATCAAGAAGTCCCAAGCTAACTAATGCTACTCAACTGGAGAAATGGAAGAAATGTGTGGCTAGAGAAAGAAGAATCCTCCCGGAGGGAGTTTCAGACCACATTGTCTTGAGCTTCCATGGGAAGGAGACATCGTTTTTGATGTGGAAAACATTGAAAGATCTATATCAGAATAACAGCGATCAGAGGAAGCTAGCACTGAAAGACAAGCTTCGTAAGATCAGTGTGAAAAGGGCGACACAATCTCTACATATCTCAACAAGTTCACCACGTGCAGGGATGAGCTTGGAAGTGTAGGGATCATGAACACTGATGATGATATGGTGAGTCTTGCACTCCTCGGTCTTCTTAAGAGCTGGAATAACTACCAAGACTCAGTTAATGGAAGAGAAAAACTCTCAAATTGGGAATGACTTTGGTTGGATCTGATGCAGGAGGAAATAAAAAGAAGCACCGGAGATGGATCTTCATCGAAGAAAGATGATGAGGAAAATCTAGCCTTAGCGAGTAAGGTGAGGAAAGGGAAAGGGAAGGCGTCCCATCCCAAATCCGGTTCTTCCCATGGTGGGGAGAAGATTGACAAATCGAAAGTGCGATGCTTTCATTGTCATGAAGTGGGCCATTATGCTATGAATTGTCCACAGAACAAATCCATGAAGGGTTCCTTGAAGGGATCTGATGGTGAGACACTGGCCTCACAATTTGAGCTAGATTTCTCGCTTATCGCATGCATGGTTTCATCCATGGTGGGATGTGCGTGCCACCTGGACAATGGAGCTTCATTCTACATGTCAGGTGACAAGAATCTTGTTGGTACCATTCCATTACCATCTTTTTCTTCTAAAAACATCATCATTTGTCTATCTTTTTCCTCCATAGACCCCTTTACATCCATCGAAATTGATTAGTTAATAGCATTATAATTGTTAGTTTGCATTAAAGTTAATCTATGAATTTTTATGTTAGAAATTAGGAATTTTCAACAAAAAGGTTATAGGAAGTCATAACATCCTGTAAATGGTTTATCATCTGACACGTGGCATGACTGGAAAGCCAAAGCAATGGATAGGAATGAGCTCCTGAATGTACATGCATGGAGAAAAATTGATCTTACAGCAGATCAAAAGCTCCTGGTTATGTGGTCAACGCTGAGTCAATCCCCAGCCTTTTGGTTACAAAGGCAGTAAAAGCCATGGTTTCCAAACCGGTTTTGTTTTGTCTTTTTTGGAAATTGGTTTATATTAGAATGACCAAAAATCACTCCACTGTAAAAGCAAAAACGTCTGCTTAATGAATGTACATTCGATTCAGATAGGAAGGCAGATAAATACTGTGCATTATTTTTGTTTTCGAAGACAGTTACGATTATTATCCCTGTGTATTGTTTTGAGAACCGAACTCCTGTATGTAATTGCAATCTTCAGCGCTTGAATATAGTTACGATCTTACTCCAGCATTGTCTATGCGTTAATACTCTCGTTGCTTGAATTCATTCCAGTGTACCATTGAAATGTGGACGGGCTCTGCGTGGATTGGTATACTGTTAATTTTGTTTCCTTAGCAGCTTTTGAATTTACATAGAACGCATATTGTTTAATGTTATTTCCATGTTCATGACTTTGTCAATTTTATTATGAATTCTCACAAATGGTATTTATGGTGATAGCTTGAAGATCTTATCGTTAGATCATTGAACCAGGTCTTGTAAGAGATTTGATCCATCGTTATATTTTAAAGCATCTCCATAGACTTTGTTTGTTTATGCATTTAAAGTTCAGTGTGTTTTTTATTTCTTTATGAATGCTTCAGTGTTAACTAGACAGAGTTTTTGTGCATAGCATCCTTGTAAGGGGATTAAAATCTCAGTCTAGCCATACGTTGTATCCTTAGGACAGTTAGATAACCTAGGTGATCTGAGTATTAAGGTGAGGGGAAACATATCTTAACCTTCCGTAAAGAAGTACTGTCGCCTATCACAACAAACACTCAGTTAGGAATCCTTTATGTCTATAGATTTTAGACACATGCCTCGAAGTTTACTTACCCTGGTCGATAATAAATCTAGTGTAATCTAGCACCCTAGATTGGCCACTACAAATCTTTTCAGTACCTTGGAGGAGAAGGATCTCCAGATGCAGATCGAGATGGGCGATGATGGAAAGTACCGTGTTTCAGGTGAAGGTACAGTTGTGTTTCAGAGGGAGCATGGAGCTCCCCTCACCCTGACTGATGTAGAGTATGTACCAGGTTTGAAGAAGAATCTTGTGTTTGTCGCTATGCTAGAAGATAAAGGCTATGATGTAGTCTTTAGTAAAGGAAAGGTATTCCTAAGGCATATCGGTACTGGACAAACAAAGCGAATAGGGATTCGAGTCTAGAATATCTACAAGTTGGATGTAGACCACTGTGCTACTTTGATTTCCAAAGCTAAGATGGTGCAAAGCCAATATGTTGCTGAGATATGGCATAGAAGACTAGGCCACTCACACCATGGAGCCCTGAAGATCATGCATCATATTTCTACCGAATTACCCAAGCGAAAACTTGAGCAGACGACTACATACAAAGGTTGTACCTTGGGTAAGTATGCGAAATGTTCCTTTCCGGATCGAGACAGTAGAGCTGGAGCAACCCTGGAGCGAGTTCACTCAAATGTTTGTGGACCTTTCTCTACAGCCTCCACCGCTAAACAAAGGTACTATGTTATTTTTATTGATGATTTTTCTCGTAGATGTTGGATCTACTTTATGCAAAAAAAGGATCAGACCTTCTTGAGGTTTTGTGAGTTTAAAGCCTTGGTAGAGAAAGAATCTGGAAAGAAAATAAAAGCCTTGCGTAGAGACAATGGTGGAGAGTATGTCTCCCAACAGTTTAAAGACTTCTACGCTGCATAAGGTATTAAACGGGAATTGACGGCACCCCATAACCCACAGTAGAATGGGGTGGCCGAAAGGAAGGACAGATCGATTGTGGGAGCAGCGCGAGCGATGTTGCATGACCAAAGCCTACCACTGCATTTGTGGGTTGAGGCATGCAATATAGCAGTATACTTGTAGAACAGAAGCCCGCACCGTATACTGGGAATGAAGACACCTATGGAGGCCTATTCTGAGAAGTGACCTGATGTAAGTCACTTCTGAATCTTTGGATCATCAGTTTATTGTCATGTGACCAAAGACGCTAGGAAGAAGCTAGACCCAATAGCTGAGTTGGGAATACTTGTGGGGTACACAGATACAACCCACAATTATCGGGTGTCCCTACCTTCCACTTAGAGGATTGTGGTATGCAAGGATCTGAAGTTTGACAAGCAGAAAG
This sequence comes from Pinus taeda, assembly GCA_000404065.3. Taxonomy (NCBI): domain Eukaryota; kingdom Viridiplantae; phylum Streptophyta; class Pinopsida; order Pinales; family Pinaceae; genus Pinus; species Pinus taeda. Next base: position 143,009 of record APFE030021732.1, read on the forward strand.
CCAGGCAAGTGTCACTTGAGAGGGAGCTCAAGTTGCATGTAGAGGAGGAAATTTCAGCACCTAAGGAGGAGGAGCCTCAGATTGATGCACAGCAGCCGCATGCAGAGGATCCGGGAGTGGAGATCCACTCATGTTGATACTTCCAGAGATGAGTAGAAAAGCTCAAGGGAAGCTGACAGGGTTGATGTTGGATGCGCAGGAGAATGTGGGACAACCATCTTCTCAGCACAGACAGAGGAGGTCACCCGAGCGGTACACTGGGTACATGGCCCTAGTTGGGGAGTATGTAGATACCGAGCCTTCTTCATTGGAGGAGGCAGTGTAGCAACCAGTCTGGGTTGATGCAATGGTAGAGGAGTATGACTTTATCATTCAAAACAGTTTGTGGGATGTTGTCCCAGGACCTTAGGGCAAATCAGTAGTGAGTTCTAAATGGCTTTACAAGGTAAAGCAGGTAGTTGATGGCAGTGTTGAGAAACACAAGGCAAGGTTTGTTGCCTAAGGTTTCTCACAGGTCGAGGGGATCGACTACAATGAGACTTTTGCTCCTGTGGCAAGGTACTCATCGATTAGATTGATGTTGGCACTATCAGGTCAGATGGGGTGGAAGATCCACCAGATGGACATGAAGACAGCATTCCTCAATGGGAAGATTGAGGAGGAGGTGTACATTGAGCAGCCAGAGGGTTTCGAGACCTTCAATCATGAGTCGCATGTGTGCTGACTCAAGAGGGCTTTGTATTGGCTGAAGCAAGCACCCCGTGCTTGGTATACCAAGATCGACAGCTATTTCACCAAGTTGGGCTTCACCAAGAGTGAAGCAAATGTGAACCTTTACCACATCATGGTAGAAGGTAAACCATTGATCATTGTTCTTTATGTCGATGATCTGATTTTGATAGGTGATGATCAGCTGATACAGTCTTGCAAGGAGGACCTTGCAAGAGAGTTCTAGATGAAGGACATGGACCTTATGCACTACCTTCTATGCATGGAGGTGTGGCAAAAATATGGTGAAGTATTTGTGTCTCAAGGCAAGTATGCCAATGAGATACTCAAGCAATTTCACATGGAGAAGTGCAAGCCCGTGCAGATTCCTCTAACTGGGAACTGGAGGAAGGAGGATGCTACTTCAGGTGAGGTAGTAGCTGCTATTGTTTATCGGCAGCTAGTGGGTTCATTTATGTATCTGGTGAACACACAACCCGACTTATGCTTTGCGGTGAACCAACTGAGTCAAGCTATGGTTCAGCCTACCAAGATGTTTTGGAAGGCAGCGAAGCATGTGCTGAGATACCTCAGAGGCACATCTTAGTTCGGATTGTGGTACAGATGGACAGAGGGAGTGAAGCTTCAGGGCTTCACAGATGCGGATTGGGCAGGGAGTCCATCAAACCGAAAGAACACCTTTGGAGGAATCTTCAACCTTAGTTTAGCTGAAGTTTCCTGGTACAGCAGGAAATAGAGATCAGTTGCACTTAGCTCGGCAAACGTTGAATATATGGTTGCTAGTCAAGCTGCATGTGAGGCCATTTGGATGTGGAAGATTCTAGTGGGATTGTTTGGTTAGAGGATGGATCCTACAGTGATCTATTGCGATAACCAGAGTTGTATCAAACTCTCCGAGAATCCAGTTTTTCATGACAGGTCCAAACACATTGATATCCGGTATCACCATCTTCGAGACTGTGTGGTCAAGAGGATCATGTTGTTGTTGTATGTTTCGACCAAGGAATAGGATGCAGATATTTTGACTAAGACATTGTCAAAATGCAAGTTCGAGTTCCACAGAGAGAGGATTGGGGTTACTGATAATCCATTTCTTGTTGAGAGAGAGTGTTGAAAATAGCAACAAGAAATGCTAAATATAGAAGTGCTAAATTTAGTACTGCTATAAATGGCATTTCGGGATCCCTTCCTATTTTAATCAGTCCCTAAACTAAAATAGTGAAGTAAATTTTGAATTTGATCTTAGCAGATGTTTGTAAAATAATTAATTAATTGATATTGAGTTAATTAGTTAAGGAAAATCAAACATGAAGTTTATAAGGGGACATGCAACAGTTTCTCCATTAATTGAGGAATTTATCCATCAGTTAAAGAGATAAGGATGAGTTGTAATATTGAGTTGTAATTAGTTGGCTCAGTTAACTGAGTCAAGTCCAGTTAGATTAATTCAAAAAGTTTGTTGAATTAATGTAAGTTCAGTTAATTAATGCATGCATGCATGTAACTTCTGCACTTCAGATAACTGAATATTCTCTCATAAATAACTCATGCATGTCAGTTCAGACAAAGACCCAGTTGAGATCAAAAGGAGGGGAAATGTACTATCAGTTGCTAGAATAATCCATTGTAAATATCCCTTGCATGCAGAAGGAATTATTTCCTTGAGGATTGCACAGTTACTTCTTCAGGTTTTGTGAGTGTGATGAGGCCAATTCACACATGTGGCTTCACTGGACCCCAAGAAAAATTGTGCAAGGAAATAGGAGGCTTGGAGGGCTTGAGGAGGATATACTATGTCCATTCAGTCTATGAGTTGTATTGTTTGATTGCAGAAGAGCAGGATGCTGAGAGTTGATTCTTTTTGTAACTTGAACAATATTTCCACTTGTATGATAATACAGAGATTGGGGTTTTAGGCTGAGGCTTTCCTCGGGTTATTTCTTCTGTGTTATGTGTGATTGATTTCTCATTCTCAGTTATATGTGTTCTCTTGATCTTGTTCAATTCGATTAAGCTTCTGCAAAGTGTTGTAAAAGTAGATATTGTATTTTGCTTTTGTCTATTGCATAATCTGTTGATCTATAGTGGGAATTTCTACATTTCATTGGCATGAAAAAATGTTTGATTTAATGGGAGAGGAAGGTTGGATTTAATCTCTCCTCCATTTGAAGTGTTACAAAGATTAGATAAAGAGATTCAACTCAACGCGACCTCATAAATTGCACAAGACACTCTGGTGTTGAAGGTAATAGAGCTTAGGTCAGGTGAGGTGACAAAGTTTAACCTAATCTTAGGCACTAGTGAAGCTTGGGAAAATTCCTCTCGTACCCTGCATGTTGATCAAAAATTTGACGAATGGCTTTGTGCAGACATTGATGAAGATAAACGGATATATGGTTGAAATGAAACATAAAAGCATCGTCATGGATAAATTTATTCAAACATTTCGAAGAGAAAGTGAGGGTCTTCATCAGTGCAACTTATGGCCCTTTAATGGTGAGAATTTCCAAACGCTTTAATTTGTTTGGAAACTTGTAGTTTTTTTCTCATTTTAAAGTTAGCACTATAGAGGAAGTGGTATAGTAGGTTATATTTCTCAGATTCTGTAATTGCATTTTGTAACATCACTTAATTGTTTATTAAACCCCCTCTCTTTGAGGCACCCAGTGGCAAGTCAATTTTAAAACTCAGAAAAAAGTGAGACTGCTAAAATCATGTCTTGTCTCCCAAGTGAAAAATTTAATCAATTATGTAGATGATTAATCGATTGCAAGAAGAAATAATTACCCTTCAAAAGAGTCATAATCAAATGGTATGGAACGTGCCTATATTAATGGAGTTTCTTGTGGAGCATAGAACTTCAATGCACAGAAACGAGGACAAACTCTCCAGCCTCTGTTAGTAAATTGAGGAGATATAGTAAAAAATTAACATGAGGATTTCAAACTCAACTTCTTGTAATGATATGATCACAATTGAATAAAATTTACTAGACCTAAATGTAACAACGTCCCCTAAAATGAGTCATTAGAGCTAGAGGATAACATATCTTTGCCTGATACTTAATATGTTAGTCTACAAATGTGGTTGCAGACTCAGAATTGAGAAATTTGGACTGCAATTGCTACCTAGAAAGCTTATGCATGTGACTGGAGGCCTATAGTCGCATGGATGCAGGCTTATGCATGGGACTAGAAGCCTAGGTCAGTGAAAAGAAAGTTACGTCAGGGTTTGGGCACCTCGAGTGATTGTTTGGTTCCTTTGGGTCTTGTAGCTCCTAAGGTTAGTAAGGTTTCGGTTTGTCAATTCCATTTCCTTAACTATTCTTAGGAGGTTGAGTCATATCATAGTAACTATTCATCACATATTTACCTTGGTGGACTGGTGAACTTAGGTAAGTGTGGAAGGAGGTGTTACAGAGTGGTATCAGAGCTCCCAAGTTCAAACACTTGGACTAGATGGACATGATGTGTTTTTCATGCATGCATGCTAGTTGTCTATGTGATTGTATGCAAGCATTGTAATATTCATTGTTATAGTTTGTGTCATCATGATGCTAATGTGTTGGTTGAGATGGAGTAGGAGAGGCAGATTATCAAGGCAAGGTTACAACACTGATCCTCGAGGTAACAATAGATCGTCATATAGGTTTGTATGTTCGACAAACATGTATGATGGTTAATGGTTGTTATATTCATTATGGTTATGTAAATACATGTCATTCTATTGTTTTTGTTGTTACAAGCATGATAGATGCTAGATGATCAATGCGGTCATGGGCACATGCATTAGTTAGCCATCCCTGGTAGTTAACTTTTTGTTATATGCATTGCGGTCATAGATATGATGACTATGGTCATTGCATTTAGGATCTTGATGTTATATGTATCGTGCTGATCTGGATTGGTCTATGCAGATGGTTATGGTTATGATATTCAGGTATGAGTCGTTATACTTGTGATATTTTGTTGTACTAATTTGGACTTAATGGTGCAGATCTAATAGCCTCCCCTATGATATATTGAGGTATAAATTGATTATATCGTTTATTTGGTTTGTCTAACATGGTATGTTTACAAGTTGTTTGAATGTTTAATTAATTTCATTATGTGAGTATATGTTAATAAGATTACATGAAGGAATGATCTTGTTTTAAGATGGTTGTACTAACACATATGTGTTGAGATAGCTTATATGCACTTTGGTGCAAGTGGGTGCTAGTTGTAGTATTATGACTTATGATTGTTAGTTGATTATGACATGGTTGTTTGTCTTGGTAAAGGTTGATTTGAAATTAATAGATATAATGTCTTGATCTTTGGAACATGTGGCTAACATGTATGAACAGTGGCAAGGCAACATGTTTGGTATTAGCATAAGGTAACAATGGATTTGTTTATACAACTAATAGTTAGGTGATGTGATAGCACATAGTAAGACTTAATTGCAGTAAGGTAAAAGAAAAGAATTTGGTGAGAATTCCTTTGGCTATGTTTGGAAACCATAATTTCGAATGAATGGGTGGTTTGCATATAGGAAGTCTTCTTAACCTTTATTTCATCTGACATTATGTGGATATGTGTTATATTCATGAACATGTATTTTATAGGTATATTAGCTAGTTTATAGTTATAGTTGGATCCGTTAAGGGAATTGTAGTCCCTTGAGAGATGACACGGATGTGTTCAGTTACAAGGCAATGTGCTTGGAGCAACAAGGTAAGGTAACTAGTATATTGTTATGTTTATTTATGCACGGATAGTTGTGTGTATGGCAGTATGATGTAGGGAATTGCATGGAAAAGAGATTTCTATGAAATCTTGAAGAAGGCTAGGGTTGAGCTTTCCCTTGGAAGAATTGGGAACCATGGGGATTGAGTCATGGTGTATGTCGAAAGTTTCATGCTTTCGGTGCTTTGTGATTTTTTTCACTTGATTTGTGGTTTTGTTTGTCTGGTGCATGGCCATGCCACTTCGTTTATGGTTTCATATTGTTATTGGTTTTCATGGTTTTCTTCTTGTTGGCTTCTTGTTTTTTCCTTTTATGTTTTGAGGGCCTTGGAAATTGGTTTGAGAAAGAGGAAATCTAATGGAGCTCCAGAAGAGATGAATGAAACCCAGCCAGGTAATGTAAGACCCAGATGAAGCCCAATGCATGAGTAAAGAGTAGTTGAACGTAAGAATATAGAAGCTAGTTGGGTTGGTTGGGTCCATTGGGGTAAATGGACGATGGAAGAACAATCATGAGAGAGGTAATAGGAAAATTAAATAGATTTTAGGCATCATATGCCTTGGCTAAATTGGAATTATTGTTCTCAACGTTGTGCATGTTGTGTACAGATAAAGGGAGTTCTCTTAACCTTGACTTTATGATATCTGGTAATTATCTCGTGATCATGATTATGTTGATGTCTATATATGTATACATGTATATATGTATGTGGTTTCTTACAGGGTTGTTAGAGATCATGATTGTTTTATGTTAATGTTTATACGTGTAAATATATGTCATGTCGTTTTCTGACAGGGTCGTCTAGGATCATGGGTGCTTTATGATAATGTTTATATGTATTCTAGATTTCGGCCCTTGGTTTTGGGAAAAATCAGGCCTATTCATGAGGCCATGGAACCCATCATTCGATCCCTCTACGGCAGTCATAACCTCAGCACCAGTTTGGGTGAGATTGCCAAGCCTACCTTTGCATATCTGGAATCTCTCATCACTAAAAGCCATTGCAAATGCAATTGGGAAATTTACTGCAAGTGCCCAGAAACAGAGGAATATGTCAGAACCACCTATGCACACATCTGTGTGGAAATGGATTTCAGCGTCGGATTCCCAGCTGAAATAAACCTAACAAGTAAAGACTATGTGTGGAACCAGAAACTCGATTACGAAAGTGTCCTCTTCAGATGTCGATCCTGCTTTGAGACAGGGCATCTAGCCAAAAATTGCCCAAAAGCCTCCCAGAAAAATTCCGTTAGAAACAACCACCACAGATCTACATGGTGGGAAGGAGCACAAAAAGAACACTACACTGTCATCAAAGAAGAATATTCTAGAGAAAACTCTGAATCACAAGAAATCAGGCAGGAAAGAAACAACTCTCAAGACAGGCAGGGAGAAAGCCCTGCCCAACAAATCAACAGTTATGAGGATTCGACCGCACAAAATAAATCTCCATTTAACAGTAAAGCAGATCTCCTAGACCAAACTTCTTCTCTGACTATCTTCAAAAGGATGAACACAATAGTTCGTGAAGCTAAGACACCAATGTCCCAAGAACCAGAAGAGATAAAGGGGATGCAAGATAAAGGAAGTTGGAAGACTGTATAGAAAAAAAAAAAAGCTACAGCACCAATCTCACTAAGAAAGACGAGGAGCCAGATAATTAAAAACTAAGAAAATTATAGGTCCAATAGACCAATTTGGTCTCAGTGGACGTTAACCATCATCATCATCATGCATATGTCTATGTATGTATGTATGTTGTCTGAGAAGGTCATCAAGGATCATTCTTGTGGAGGAATTATTGCTTATGCATATGAATGGCATGAAGAGGTTCTTAGCTATGAGGAATCAACCGGGAAAGGTAAAACTAAAAGATCTATGAGATTAGTATCATGTAGATATGGTCTGATATTATGTGTTTATACTATGTCTATGTTTATGCTATGACAGGTAATGTTGACGGATACATCAGTGGAATGAAAACATTATGATCTATGACATGTTGGAACAAGCATGAATAGTGGAAAGACACTAGAAGAAAGATTGCTTGGTAGAGTCAATGTGTGGTCTCTAGATGTGCAATACTATTGTTGTGTATTTGTTGCATGTGTTGTACCTATAGTGTTGTGTGGATGTTGCATATGCGGTACTATGTACATATAGTGTTGTGTATGTGTTATATGTGTGGTAGTGTGTACATATAGTGTTGTGTGCATGTTGTATATGCGATATTGTGTACATATAGTGTTGTGTATATGTTGTATGTACGATATTGTCTACATATGGTGTTGTGTGCATGTTGTATATGCAGTGTTGTGTATATATGGTGCAGTGTGCATGTTGTACATATGGTGTTGTGTGCATGTGGTGCTATGTACATATGGTATATGTGGTGTTGCATGCATGTGGTGTTGTGTACATGTTGCGCAAGTGGTGTTGAGTACATATGGTGTTGTGCACACGTTGTGGAGGTGGTGTTGTGTACATGTCGTACAAGTGGTGTTGTGTACACGTAGTGTTGTGTACACGTAGTGTTGTGTACATTTTGCACAGGTGGTGTTGTGTACATGTGGTGTTGTGTACACGCTATGTAGGTGGTGTTGTGTGTAGGTGGTGCTATGTACATTGTTGTATAGATGGTGTTGTTGTACATATGGTATTGTGTACATGTCGTACATGTTTTGTTGTGTATATGTGTTATTGTGTTATGGGTATTGTGTCGTTATTGCATCGGGACATGTATTCATTGTGTTGTACTATGTGTACACATGTATTTTGTTGTACATCGGATGCAAGAGTATGTATTGTGTTGTGTTGTACACCAAGTGTAGGTGTATGTATTGTGTGGTGTTGTATGTCGTGTGTAGGTGTATGTGTGTGATGTACACTATGTGTATGTGGTTGAAGATAAGAGAAGTATTGGGTGCTTGCCAGGTGCTGCAACTAATCTGATGTGTGTACAAAAAGAACAAAGGATAAGGGCAGAAGCAAAGGACCGATTAAAGGATAAGTGTCAACATTTATTTCAATTTTTATTATGCATGTGATATGTGATTCGAATTCATGATTATTACATGTGATGTATGATTCTGGTTCATGATAGTTACATGTGAACTATAATTTTGATTATGATGGTTGTGTTTTGAGCTAATCGGATGTGATATGTTTATACATGATGATTTGATCCAAAAACTAGTTTGACTTGTTGTGACTAAAAGTAAACAACATTGCAAGTGTACCTTATTGACAAGCCACCAATGAGGTATGATTTCAATTTATTTCAATTCATTTTGAATCTAATGGGAATTATGTGCTTAGTACAAGAAAGCATGGAAAATCCCCGATTTGGGTGGTTGAAACAAACTGCAATAATTAGCAGCAACAAAATGAGTTGGAACGGTAGCAATATGCTAGTAAAAAACAATCAAGAGCAGGGCCATTGTGGGAAACTAGTACCCAATAGTGTCCATTGATTTCCATTAGTGTGCTACGGCCGATATGATGGTTTTGAGGAAGGGGTACACCTTGGTTTTAGGACCTTTTGATGCAAGGAGACCTTGCCAAAGGAGGGGTCGCCTGAGGGACTGTGTAGCAGAGAAGGGGATGCCCATGAAACTTGGAAGGTGTGTGACTGCATGGAAGAGGGTGGCCGGGTTGCCTGAGGGACTATGTAGTAGAAAAGGGAAGGTCGTAGAATACATTGATTTTGGTTATTAGCAATTCTAGATGGAATTAGAAACACATTAGTAGTGTGCCATGAAACAATGAGTCAGTAATTGTTCACTGAGGGAACAAGTAATGCAAAGATTGTAGTGCTGGACATTTGATGCAGGTTTGACTTTGGCAGTGGATTCTAGACTTCCTAAGAAGGAGGTGAATCCTAGTGTTACTTTGAGGGTGGAAGTGTGAGCCTCCGGATTCCTTTGTTGATTGATACAAACATCATATCATTTTATTTGTTGGTTGAGAAAATGTGCATATGTGTATATTATTATAAATATTGTATCGAGTTGTGTTATAAATCACCATAGACATTATGATTATTTTTTGGTCATAGCAAATGTGCATGAGTATATATGTGGTTATTATTGTAAATACCGTATTAAGTTGTGTTATAAAGCTCCAATACACAGTATGATTGTCATGTTTTCAACAGGATGTCATTGTAAATACTAAAACAAACTGTGTTATAAAACTCCATGGGTAGTATGTTTTGTTTTTAGCAATTTTATAGTCATAGGTGTCATAGAACACCGAGGACAGTGTAATGCCAAGGGGGAGGGTTCTGTAACAAATCCTAGTTAAATTTCCATGTAAAAAAAAATATAAGACCAAGATCATGTGATACGTATTCCAAGTTGAATGGTGGGAAAAACATTCTAGTGGGTGTTCACTTAGGTTTATTTATGGCTAAGGAAATTGGCAAGGGCATTAGCAAAGGCAAAGAGGCAATAATTGGAATTTTATTTATGAAATAAAAGAAAATAGGAGAAAAATGAGATGAAAGGTCATAGATTTGCATGAGGAGGAAGTTGAACGAAAAATAGAGGCCTCAATGATAAAAAGGCTTCTGAGGATTAATGCGTGACTTTGGTTAGTGTGTGAGGCATTTTGTCAGTTTTAGCTTAGAGCTCTCTCTCTATTCTCTCTCTCTCATACTCTTTCACACTTAGAAAAATCTTGGAGCATTGTTGGAGCAATATAGTTTTCATTGGATTTGGAAAATAAGGCAGAGGAAAGCAAGAGAGCACAAGGGAATAGGTGGATCAGCGGCTACAACTGGATTGTTTTGCAGGTATCAAGTTGCATGTATGGTTTCCTTGCTAGTTTTTGCATACATGGTACATGCATGTGGTTTCTTTGTTATGTTTCTTGGCATGCATGTGGATAGCTTGGGTAGACACCAATATAGTTGGTGTTAGTGATGTCCAACAGTGAGGTGAAATCACTAGTTGAGGGTTGAGGTGGTTTGGCCTTTGGAAGCCCTGTTTTGGTTTAGGTTGGTTTATTCCATGAAATCCCACATTCACACTTGGAATATGGCACAAGAGTGATTGGTTGAAAGAGAGATTTAGCTCAACCCAATCTATGGTCGAATGGTACATGGAAGTCCCTCACTTGGTTGGAATTTTCATATGTTAATAAGAGATATTTTTTGTTGTGGTCTATGAGCATATGTATTGATTATGATAGTTATATTATGGCTAAGTTAGTTATGGGTTATATGTTGGTTATTTGTTGGTTATATGTTGGTTATGTTATGTAAATTACTTATGGATCTTGACGTGTTTTGATGAATGTATAAATGGTTGATAAATGCATGGACTAACAAATGTTATTGCAGTTATTATGAGAGGGTATTATACCTTCTTGGTGATTCTCAGATAAGTTTCAAACTCATATGATCATATATGCATTCATGACCTGTAGATTACATGTTTACCATATGTTTAACAAAATGTTTGTCATGGTTAAGCTTGGTTAAGTCAAGTCCTTGATCAAGTTTTGTGTTAGAAGCTTGTCGTTGTGTCATTTATTGTTTTGGAAAGTAACATCAAGTTTTGGGTAGTAATTTGGAGTCTAACCTTGAAAAGGTGGCACAAATCTCACGGTTGCAATCTTAGAACTGAGAAATTGGGATTGCAATCGCTACCATGCAAGCTTATGCATGCGAATGGAAGCTTACTTTGCAAGTTGAGTTCTCTAGGAGAGATAATCAACTCAAGCAACGAGGTAAGAAGGAAGAATCTACCATTGTTTTCCTCACGTACAAAGGCTAGGCTTTTTGCAGAAGAATCTTCTAGACAGGTCGAAGTTGCAGAGGACTCTGTTGGGAGGTCGAAGTTGCAGAAGAATTTGCTACGAGGTCAAAGTTGCAGAAAAATCTACTAGGGATCGAAATTGCAGAAGTTGTTGAGGTCGAGAAAGTGACTTGGTCTTGGAGGGTCTTGGTCAAGGGTTATAGGTCTTGGAATTCGTCAATTGAAGTTTATAAGAAAAGAAGAATTCTTGTGGGTTTTCCCTTCAGTGGGAGAGATTTTAGCCCTGGCTTATCGCCTATCTTTTGTGTCCTCTTGTCTTAATATTTTTTATGGTTTGATAGTTGTTTGATGATAAGAACACAATAATAATCAAGTTGAAGAAAAATCTAATTAAGTAAAAAGATATCACAAACAATTATCATAATAAGAGAAATCACCTAATATAGCTGCCCCTAGATTTCTCAACAAATTTTTCCTTGATAATTTAATAACTATATATAGTTGTGGTTCCATGTTTCGTATGTTTTTGGGGGGTCATGTTTTTTACACCATCCCCATTTCAAAAGTTTCAGATGCGGCCCCCACTTCAAAAACCGTCTTTGTTTCCAAGTTTCGTGCAACATAGGCAAAAGCATTGCAGCCATCCCAAGGGGTTCATGGAAGTTAGGTTCAGTCCGTCTACCTCCTTCCTTCATCTACAGCATGCGAATTCTTACTTTTCTAAGCATCAGCCGTCGCTGCATCGACATTATAGCAGCTCTTTATTAACAAATTTTCAGCAAAGAAAAACTGATCTATGACTTTCCATACTCACGCTCACTTATAGGTGCCTTCTTTATCTGATTTTCTATGCAAGCTCACCTGGTTGTATTTCAAACATTTTAGGAAGGGCATGGTGTATGCCATAACATCCTCCCAAAGCATGTGAATCCTTACTTTTCTAAGCATCAGTCGTAGCTGCAGCCAACAATATAGCAACTCTTTGTTAACAAATTTTCAGCAAAGAAAAACTGATCTATGGCTTTCCACACTCACGCTTACTTATAGGCGCCTTCTTTATCTGTTTTTCTATGCAAGCTCACTTGGCTGTACTTCAAACCCTTTTAGGAAGGGCGTGGTATATGCCATAACATCCTCCCGCCAACCATTTTTACGTTTGAGTTCCAATATGGAATGATTTGGCCTTCCATACTTCCTTCAAAGCAGCCAGGAACTCGAATGTTGTTAAACAGTAATATCAACGATGACACCTGTTTAAAAAGGAAACAAGATCCACCACGTATCATACGCATCTGCTCGATTGCTGCTCCAGAAAAATTGCTATGTGCAGCACTTTAAACTTCACCCACTTATGTTAAATCCTTAATAAAGGGCAATCGAGACTCTGGGGATCAAAAAACATGCCAGGCACTAATGGTTTTGCAGCTGGCTTACTTTGTTGGACGTCAAGCAAATTATAGGTGACAACTTATAGAAGTGACCAAAAAGTACAAACATATATATTAAGAGAAACCTCACAGAGGTAAACAACAAAGAGAATTGATCGTGCCCTTTTCACACTAGTGTGTCCCTACTAATTCTTGTTAGAGACAGACTGGCCAGTACTAATCAGCATGTTGTGAATCTCATCCCTTTGTCTCTTACAACTTCAATATAACAAAGAAAATATCAGGTCATCCATGCTGGAATGAATGCATCAAAATGCTCCAAGAAAGAGCATTCATCGAAAGATGCAAACATACAGTTCACAACTTCAAATTGCTAATAACAGTTTACAAGCAGTCAAAAAAGTGACTTCACTCCATGCTCATCAGCTGTGTTCTCCCATCCACCTCACTGAAATGATTAACATAGCACTCTCATGAAATGAAATGAATAGCATTCTTAATTCCCCCACCGTATTCTTTCACATAACAGATTTGAACAAGCCGTAAATCATTCAAGTCAAGCAGGATTGTCAAAAAACAGTTAAAAGTTAAAACACACTCGACTGCTGCATAAGAAGCATCCAGAGGCATTGTTTATCGGTATTGCATCCATTCCAAGAAATGAATAGCATTACCATCCGGCATCCATTCCACGAAATGAATAGTATTTTTAATTCCCCCACTGGATTCTTTCCATAACAGATATGAACAAGCTGTAAATCATTCAAGTCCAGGAGGATTGTCGAAACAGTTAAAACACACTTGACTGCTGCATTCCAAAGCCATTTAAGTCTTGAACTACCGTAAGCATAGATGCTGTTTTGCAGTTTGCACAAGCCAGATAATTAATTCTCAAGAATTGAAAACTGTTTCATGTCATTCATTTCCAAAGAACATGATTGAGACAGTTCACTGCCTCTTTCCTTTCTATTCAGACAGTATCCATCCTAAAATGTACATCTCGGGTGGTTGGGAGGAATGATTGTTATGCTCCCCCATGAGGTTCAATTCCCACAAGTGACATTTTGAGCTCACATCAAGTATATTGTGTTAATGTGGTTGAGCCTTGTCATTGAACAGCTTTGAGCCCTGAAGAATATCCTACCCTTGCCTATGGGTTGGAGGGTGGGGTGCTTGGTTACATGTAAAAAAAACAGAAGAAGTAAGATATGGCCATGCTTAGAATCTGGCAATCATACTTGTCATGGTAAAGTCAAGTTCCCATATCTGATAAAGTGAAATTAGCATGTGGCAGTGCTAAACAAAAGTTGCATGATACAGCCCACCAACAGGAAGATGCTATCAGACAGTTATCTTCTGGAAAATTGTTGAACTGTCATCAGCATAGCTGCCATTATGTGAATTTGAAGAAGGAATCAACAATAATCCATTACTACATGGCACTGGCAAAAAAATTCAGTGCGTTCCATCCAATTGTGGCAGTCATCTCAGAAAACATTGTTGTGAATGCCCACTTCCTCTTTCTCTGTATGTCGACAAAACCCCTCGCAAAATGCACAATGAGCACAAGTGTCTTTCCAAGAATCTATCAATTACATTGATTGTTGTAGAATCAACCTCCCCTATCTGATAAGGTGAAGTCATGTAGTAATGCCAAGCAAAACTTGCATCACACCGCCAAAAAGGAAGGTACTATCATTTTCGTTTGCAGGAACAATGAATTAATATCAACTGCTTTGTTAAAACTTGCTTATGATTGTTTTGATTATCATTACCAATAATCTCCACAAGAACATCGCCCATCTTTGAAATGATGGAAACGATTGGCATCCCTCATAATAATTTCACGCCCTACAATCTTGGCTATGAACTTAGTGACAGTGTGGCAGTCACCGCACACACGAAGGTTTTTGATAACCCTTAGTGGTGTATTAGGAGATGTATTCATAAGCCCAAAAGCAATGGCCAGCCTCTCACTATGGCCACATATTATGTCTTTCTTCACCTCATCCTCTACATCATGCAGAATAAAATTTATGTTGGTGAAATATCCTGTCTTTTCCATCTTGCTGATCAAGCTCTCCAAAAATTCATAGATTTCCTTTGACTGAGGGTGTGACTTGTCTCCTACAACAAATGCATGCACCCTGTTTTGAACCTCAACCCAGCTACATCCTGGTGTTTTATTCAATCCTCTCTCCTTCATCATTGCTCTCACTTTAGCTACATCACCCCACAGACCAGCGACAGCATAGATATTTGAAACAAGCACATAATATCCAGCATGTTTAGGTTTTAATTCCAAAAGACACTTTGCCACACATTCTCCTAGGTCAATGTTACAATGAATTCTGCAGGCTCCAAGCAAGGCCCCCCACACACCAGCGCTAGGTTTGATGGGCATCTTTTGGATAAAGTCATATGCCTCGTTCAAGCATCCAGCACGGCCAAGAATGTCCACCATGCAGGTATAATGCTCTAACCTTGGTGTGATATGATAGTCTCTACTCATGCTATTAAAGTATTGCTGCCCTTCATCCACCAGACCTGCATGGCTGCATGCAGCCAAAACTCCAACAAAGGTGATGTGGTCTGGTTTCATGCCTGTCAATTGCATTCGATTGAAGAGAGTAATAGCTTCTTTTCCATGACCATGTACGCCATATCCAGCAATCATTACACTCCACGAAATGACATCTCTTTCCAACATTCTATCAAACACTTGATGTGCATCTTCTATGTTCGCACACTTCGCATACATGTCAATAAGGGCATTTCCCACAAAAACATCTGAATTGAATCCATGCCTGGTGATGTGACCATGGATCTCCTTGCCGCATTGCAAGGCTGCTATGTGGGTGCACGCAGGAAGAACGCTAGCAATGGTGACAGAATCAGGTTTCATGCCCAGTAATTCCATCTGTTGAAGGAGTTTAAAGGCCTTGTTAGAATGTCCATTCTGGGTATAACCTGTAATCAAGGTAGTGAATGAGATCACATCTCTTTGAAGCATTCCTTCAAATACTTGGTTTGCATTTTCTATGTCCCCACATTTCACGTACATATCTATGAGGGCATTTCCCACTAAAACATCACCCTGAAATCCACTTCTAATTACGTAAGTGTGGATCTCTTTACCCCGTTGCAAATCTTTTAAGTGAGCACATGCCGGAAGAACACTTGTAACAGTGACCGGTTCTGCTTTTACACCTACCTCCTGCATTTCACTAAAACATTTCAATGCTTCACCACAATCCCCAATTTGTGCAAAACCTGCAACCATTGCATTCCAGGAGACGACATCTCTCTGAGGCATTTTCTTGAACACTCGGCAAGCATCATCTATGCTGCCACATTTAAAATACATGGCTACGAGAGCATTCCCCACTAGACCATCCTGATCAAATCCACTTCTGCAGATGTAATCATGGATCTGCTTACCCTGTCGCTGAGACGCCAACCGTGCACAGGCAAGCAAAACAGAGGCCACGGTGACTGGGTCAACATCTATTCCTTCTGCGAGCACCTGGTAAAACAATTTTATTGCCTCGTTCCCGAATCCATTCTGTGCATAACCTGAAATCATCGAATTCCAAGACACCAAATCTCTCTGATGCATTTCGTCAAACACTTGCCGTGCATCTTCTACGCTACCACATTTTGCATACATCGCTATAAGCGCATTTCCGACAAATAAATCCGATGCGAACCTACTCATGTTAATGCAATCATGGATTTCCTTTCCCTGCTGCAAGTCTCCCAAGTCAGCACACACCTTAAGAACGCAGGGAAACGTGAAATTGTCAGGTTGAATTCCTGTATCTTGCATTTGGTTATACATCCCAATGGCTTTCTCAGGGAACCCATTTCGGGAATAACCCCTTATCATGGTATTCCATAAAAATACATTTCGTTCCTGAATCTTGTCAAACGCTCGGCGTGCATCCTCTACACAACCACAATTGGCATACAAGTTCACAAGCCTGGTTTCTAAAAATAAGTCTCGCTTAAATCCACTTACCAGCATGTGGCCGTGGACCTGTTTTCCTTCTAACAAGGACTTGTTCCGCTCGCATGTCTGCAACAGAAAAACATACGTTGCGTCATCGAGCCCAGAGCCATACTGCAGGGCATCCAAAACCTCTTTTGATTTTGCGGCATTAATACAAGGGTTGCTGTCCCTTCCCGCTGCTGATTTTTTAAATTTAGAGGTTGCTTCTGAGAGAGCAGCAGCAGCGATAGTGGCATGGAATCTCCCACCTTTGCTAATGTTGTGGAGTATCCTTAAGCTCACTATTACATTGTAATGTAAAGATAATGGAGGTGGCAATAGAATGACTGCCATGTAACTGTGGCATTGGTTGAAGCCATAAAAATTTGAATTGTGGGCGAACAAGCAGTATTTATGCATACAAGATATCTGTACGTACAAGGATACTTGTCGCGGAACAAGGTAAATCAATAATTATGTAGGACAAACGAAACAACAGGGATGCGCGTAGTCTAAACATGCTACAATTTTATTAGAAAATGATAGAAATTTCAGCAGGTTCAACGATAGAAATTCAGCGAAAATTTGGGTGATGATGCTGAATCATTTCTGTTAAAAAAAATGATTCTAATACTCATAATTAGATTCTTTGAAAATTTTCCACCTCGTTGGTTGTTTGATTTTTGTTGGCTTCAATATGCTGACATGATTTTTGCTTCATCGATATAGGCCTGGTCGGCTTTTGGTATTTTGGGTTTGAATCTGCCGACACAATTTACGCTATTTTGTTATAATTTGAGGCGTTGTGTATGGTAATTTTTTGGTTTTTAGATTTCCTCATTTTCAGTTTTATATTACTATTTTTAATAAATTTAATAATTAAAAGTTGTGATTTTTTAATTTGAAATAAGAATTATTGAAAAATAAAAATAATTTTATTAATTTTGGTTGGGGCTACAGATTTGGGTAGTGAGTTGTTTGAGGGTAATGCAAGTCTTTTTAGGTGGTGGCCATGAATATAGCATATGGTAAGGACATTAGGTTGAGTGGTTTGTCGATGAATGTTTTAGAGAGCATGTTAGTTTTTATCTCTATGATGTTGGATGTGGTGAGCAGAATCATCGTTTAAGTGCTGAAAAGTCGCAGTTGGGAAGGTTGCACATGCTCGGTTCACTCAGAGGGCTTTTCCGAAGAGCCAAGCTGGGGTTTAGAAGATGATATAGACTAGCAAACAAGGGAGGTGTTGCAAGAAATAGTTGATTAGGGAGTTATTTGGGATCCTGGGTTGATGTTTGAAAGGGGATTGGCGCAGTCTAGCAATCTTGCAACTTCCCTTGGCTCAGCGAGCCGACGTCTAGCCTTGTGGCCTCAGCGCTGCAGCGTGAAGATAATTGCGGAGGTATTTCCATCTCCTTGGGCTCAGATTGTGTTGAATGTCATTGTTCTCCTTGTCGCTCCCATTACTATGGGCTAATATCGTGGTAAAGACCTCTGGTATTCAAATTACCATGGTTCGGATTTTGTACGCGACTTTCCCTTATAGGACCACCGTATATACGCGACCTTGCTTCACAGGACTCATGTTTACTTTCTCAAACATCACCTTTACCATCCATTTGTCTCTTAACTGTCATTTCTCTATCCATACTAGCTGCAGCATCTATGTCTGCATAACCATCATGTTGTCACAATGTTGACATCTTTATCAAGCAGGTCGCCATCAAGGACAACACATTAGCCATAATGGCAACAATCTCCCCCTTTGAACTTGATGGCAACCACTTTGGTGTTAGGTCATCACTTGTAAATACCTGCAAATACCAAGACTTTTCACTAAGCATTCTTCTCCAAACACCAAGCTTCTCTCCCCCTTTGACATCAAGGGCAAAGGGTTGAACAATATGAATGAAGGCTTCTCTCCCCCTTCGCAGAGAGGATCGTCATAGGTATGAAAACTACATATTGACCATGCTCCCCCTGAGCATATGTTGAACCTTCTGAAGATATTCAATAGAGTACAAGACTTGATGAATCAACCAAATATGACCTTTCCTATTACTAATGATTTTACGCTCCCATGATTACATGAATCACCCAACATATTAGGTTTACATTTTTTACCCAGAGTTTACATCAATGTCCAAAATGGGATTACATACATGACATAACTTGATCCCAATAGCCCATACATGACTGAATTTTACAATGATTTTCAATATGGATCTTTACATGACCTTTACATCAAGAGATAGATATGACATGTATAACCAAAACCAAGACCTCAACAATGAGGTAGTAAGATCGTGATAGTGATCAACAACCACCATATACCATATAGGAACCTACAACATGAACATCTAATCATAGCAACATAGAATCAATATGAACATCTTCATTATCAAGAAGTTGTGTAAGATAAGACAATGTAGCATCAATATTATCAGCCTGTGACCAAATATGAAATGCCTCTAAGCATCACCAAGTAATTGTAGTAGAAGCATAAGATAGTGCAATAAAGTTCTATCAGCAACTCATCCCTTTGACCTCATATCATCAAGGTCAACATGCTCTTTCCATTGGTAGGAAGAGCCACAATCCTCAAGTACCAAAGACATATCAATTTCTTGTATCACAACACCATAAGCAACATATACATAGTATTTCCATGCATCAACAAAATATGTGAGAACCAAGAGTACCTTCAGCATCACAAGGCATAGAACTAAGCAGCAGCAGCATCAACCAACATCTTCAATGAACATAACATATATATCTTTCTTATCAATGTTTGACAACAACAACTTTTCACATGTTGCTCAAGCAACATATAGGCATCATCCATAACTTCACCACATGTAACCCATGCATCATTGATGACATAATGACAACATCATATAAATGTCAACAAACTGTGAGTGAATCATAAACTCGTCATCATCAACCAATGATCATAGTATACACATCCTCTTCATCAAGTGTATCAAGTAGGATTAACAACTTCACTAAGTGCAACTCAAGCATCATCCATGACTTAATGAAAGAATGACAACATCATATGTACCAATAATATGTATTCATCAACATGTAACCAGAAATGCTCAAGAAACCATAACGCCAACAATGGACCATTTAGAAGCATAGTGAATGCTCCCCCTAAACTTGTGCCAACTCTTCTGATATTATATCCATCTCATCAATCAACAAATGCATCAATAATATTTTTCAACATTTGTAATATAAGAATTTGCAACTACTCATAAACTCATCATGAAACAACATCATTCCTAAGCATGATATGGGCATTATTAACAATCTACATTAAACCAATGTTAGTGCCAGAATGTCAATAACCAACTGATAAAAACATATGAGAGGCTCCCCCTTTATCTTTGCCACTATTTATTCATCACTGAGAAACATATGCGACTGTCTAGACAAAAAACCGCATTGTCTTTCATAATATCCGCGTACTTAATACAAAATGCTATTTTTTCATAACTACAGCTCCCCCTGAACGTGACATGTTTGTTCTTGTTTACTATTACTTCATCAAATGTAATGTCAGTAATATAAACATCACCAAAAGGTTAAGACATCATAACGAAACATCATCTAGATGCACTTGCATAGCTCCCCCTGAGATCATACACCATTGATCATGTGGGCCTGAAAATTATCACCTATTATCCATGAGGTCATGTACCTCACATTCACTTCTGCGGTCACTATTAGAAGTATGCTTTAAGAGCAATGGACTGCAGTAGGGACAATTTTCTCTACGTCTCTAATTGTTGTTCCTTCTTCCTCCAAATATGCTTGCATTTTCTAACCATGTGTTGAAACTCATCCCACCTTTTGCTTCTATTCCAAATATTTGACTTGCAATTAGTGACCTTATGCCCAACCTTGTTACAAGTATAACATCTTATATGACCAAAATAAGGAGTAGAGGAATCATAATATTTATGATTCATATTCCTCCTATTGCAATCAATAGGTTTGTGACCAAACATGTTGCAAGCATAACAATATCCCTTAAAGAAACCTGAGTACCTGGGAGTTGATGATCTTCCTGTGAATATGCTTCTACAATTGACTACAAAGTGTCTAAAGTTATGACAGATAAAACATTCAATATTGGAGAGAGTCAATTATTACTTCTATAGTTAAGAGAAAATGATTTCCTTTGAAGATTTTCTTTCTTTGGTTATTGGATTGGTTGACTTCTTAATTCTTTATCCAGTTTTTAAGAGTTTGCTTTGATAGCATTATGATTGTTTGCACAAGATTGTGAGTTAAATTCTCCTTTTACATTTTCATGAAAACCAAGACCATATTTAATGGAGGGAAACCTTTGATTGCTAAGAATATTGTCCAATATCTTTGAGCTATCTTGAAATCTCAACTGCTTATCTTTTTCTTCTAATTTACTTTTTAGAATGTTTACCTCAACGTCCAGTTTTTGACATTGTTTTTCCTTTTCCAGATACTGCTTCCTCATTCCTTCTTCAACCTTTCTTCCTTCTTCCACTTATTCTTTTAATTTAACAATCTCTTCCTTCAACCCATTTTCTTGTTCTTCAAATACTTGGAGTAGCTCTTCATTACGTTTGTTTGACTTTTCAAGATCTAACTTTAGAGGGACAATCTCAACTTCAAGTCTTTCACAATATTGATTAGGTTCTTCTATATTATTTACCGATGTCTGCAACTTGTTCTTAAGATTGTTCATCCTTTTCGAAGCAAAAAGAATTTTTCTTCTAAAATTAAGAAATGGGTCAATAACTCCATTTGACATAACAAAGGTTGTTTTATTATCATACTCATCTTTTAACATATTATTAGTTCCTTTAAAGACAAGGTTACCTGATGAGAAATCTTCCTTTGTTTCTCCTTCATGGATTGCCTACAGATTATCCCTTTCACTTCTACCCATGAGATCAATTTTAGTTGATTCACTATCATCAATATTACATGAATAGGGAAATGGATCACAAGTAGAACAAAAACTAGTACCTGATAGTTCTTTGTTATTGTCTTCTTCATTCTTGATCAATAGAGAGTTGGGTGCTTCTGAATATGAATATTTTTTGTCATCTATTAGTGCATCTGATATATCACTTTCACTGTCACAATTCTATTGAGTTGTCTTCTTCCTTTGAGTTGCCTTCTTATTTTGCTTCTTTCCCATTGTCCTTGATCCACTCTCAAGCGGTTAAGCTTCTGCGGGAGTGACTTGTTATGATACCAATAGTTGGGAAAAATACTAGGTTTTGGGGGGGGGGGGGGCGCCGGGGGGGGGGGGGGGGGAGGGCGCCGGGCGGGGTCGGTTGGCGGTGAATAAGTATTTTAATTCACTTTAGACTTTTCATTTCATATTCTGATTTCTATACGCTATTTTCATTCATGAAATTGGCATATGTATGCGACTTCAGTGAAAGCAAACAATGTATATCCAGTTAATTAACTTTTCATATATTTCATCAATTGTTCATCCTTAACCAATACATCATTACTTCATTATTCATTCATTAAGCATAAACCATGAGCAGTAAAGAACAAATAGATCATCAATACACAAGAAACATATCAACACCCATGAACACCAAGATTTTAGGTGGAAACCCAATGTGGGAGAAAACCACTATTGTTGTCGTCTATGTCCTCTTATTTTATTATAAAGGAAAACATCTTACAATATTGTACTAGCACAGACTCTTACCAGCATGTATGCACCCACTAGCAGAAGGCTACAACCTTTTCTCATTCTCCAACACCCATTGGAAGGGAGCTACAACCCCCTGATCTAGTTTACCGGCTCCTACTGAAAGGTAGCACCTATCCCCTAAACAAGTTTACCAGCTACCACTAGAAGGAAGCTTTGACTCCCTCACTGAAGGCTCCAACACTTAGCACCTCTATGGACCACATTTCATAATATTTGATACTGGATCCACCTGTCTCAAAAACATTAAACCTGTAGGCCACCTTTCATAATATTTTCATATTGGACTCACTTCCAATATTAAGCCCAATACCAAGTAAGTATTCTGAAACCAAACACTGAATCAATTGAATCACTATATTACCATCAAATCAATCATTGAATCTCAATCAACTATTGCACCAAGATCAAACTAATCCATAACATATATAAATCATCAAATGATATCAATGCACAATCATATACCAATCCATACACTATTCATCATCACAAAAACACAGTGTTGTCCCTGCAAACCCTGATTAGGCATACATTAGAATGTATACGATATTATTCTAAAGCGCACCCACGTATATACACTTTTCCTCTGTATCATACTTGCACACATATCGCAAATCACTAAAAACTGAATCTGAATCACTGTAATCCTGAAACAACCACTGAATCATGTATTTAATCAATCACAAGTCATTGAACCAATTATAGATCACCACATTGTATCATCATCACTAATCAACATTTCATTCCATAACCAATTCAACCCAATCAATATTGTCAAACACAGATTATCATAATAGAGACATCATTGACAGACAATAGAAAACAGAACTAACTAATCAAATGTCATCAATAAGTCATATTGCAAAACCCTAGAATATATATACGCGACTTCCACAAGACATATCGGTGTATGTACGCGCTTACCATGCACAACACCCGCGTACCTTTCTCAACATTTGCATACTTAATCTTTGAACATATATGCAACCCTACAAAGATGGATTTGCGTATGTACGCGTCTATTTCCAAACACACCTACGTACAAATCTGAAAACTTTCACTGGAAACACAGTTTCACTCTCTACAATCTTTACTGTCAATACTATATACTTGTAAATAATACATTTAGACTACAATATCATAGTTTCGTCAATATTAGCTACTTAGACATTTGCAACAAGTAATAATCTCTAAATATATACATGACCCTACAAAGATGGATTTGCGTATGTACGCGACTATTTCCAAACACACCTACGTACAGATCTAAAAAATTTCATTGCAAACATAATTTCACTCTCTGCAATCTTTACTGTCAATACTATATACTTCTAAATAATACATTTAGACTATAATATCACAGTTTCATCAATATTAGCTACTTAAACATTTGCAACATGTAAATCAATCAAACATATATGTCAACATATTTTCAGATCTTTCATATTTGAGTCTTCTCCATGCTCCCTGGTGCACACCTGTTCTATATAGATCACACATGTATAACCCATTACTTGCACACTTAACACCTTGATCTCCATCTCCTTATAGAGTTTTAGCTTTATTTAATACCTTAAGTAAATCATATTAGGTCCCTATAATACTAGTGATTCCCTCATTACTATTGTCGTTGTATCCCTTATTGTTATTGTTGTGCCCCTATTGTCCCCATATTGTTATTATTGTGCCCTATAGAATCCCTCTATTGTTATTTTTGTGCCTTTATATTATTATTGTTAGGTCGGCTTGGTTATATTGTGACCCCTAGACTCCTATTTATAGAAAGGAGGTTTTGTCATTTGAATCATCCAAGAATTGTTCATTTGTGTAATGTAAAAGAGGTTTCCCCCTCGAAGAGGCTTATTTCTAAGGCATTCATCTATCTTTTATATCTTTTTATGAGCTGCTTCATAACGTTTGGTATTAGAGCTTTGGATTCTAGGGTTTCGCTGCTCCAAACAAGTCATCGTGGAATTTTCGCTATAACTTTTTTCTGTGATGTTTTAGAAGCTAAAAAAAACCCATTTGAGACAAAATCACACTGAACTACCAATTCGAATTTCAGATTTTGTCTCGCTATATTTTCGGAGATATGATCTAAGGAAGTTAGGGTTTTTGCAAGCTCCAGAATTTCATCTAAAACGGTTCATTGTGGAATTTTCGCTATAACTATTTCACTACGAAGTTTCAGAGGCTAAAAAAACCCATTTGAGAAGAAATCGTTCTGAATCTCGGCTTCGAATTTCAGATCTTGTCTCGCTATATTTTCGGAGATATAATTTGAGGAAGTTAGGGTTTTTGTAGACCCCTGAATTACATTCCAAACATGTCACCTTGGGAAAATCGTCATAACTTTCACTCTAGGCATCAGATTGAATTTTCGTAAGAAGTTACAGAAAGATGATGGACTATAGTTTTTTGGGGTATCATTTTCAGAACCTAAGGTTGAAACAATGACCTGCGGCACGTCGTACAATATCGCTCTACTGAACCAGTCTATACTCAGGTCATCGTGGGAGATTTGGCATAAATCTTCATTGGAGAATCCAATCTTGATCAGACTTGCGAGGTTAGAAATATTACTCTGAGGGTTACCATAGGAAGCAATTTCAGACCTATGAGATCCAAAATTACATAGATACATCAGATTCAATATCGAGCTCCTACAAAGTGAAAAAAGGTGTGTAGTTTTTTTTTTTTTTAATTTTTGCATAAGCTTGGTTTGAAAAATTAGTTTGAAGGAATTCAAAGGGCATAGTGAAGCATTGTTATCAGTAATTGATGCCCCGAAGAAAGAAAATGGAAACACCTAGTAGGCGACCTGAAAGCTCTAGCATGACTCATGAAGAAGAGGAAGAAATGCAACATGATATATCAAAATTACGAGACCAAGAGCAACAAGTTTCACTTGCACAAAAAGGTGTAGAAGCTAAGATGAATGACGTGGAAGCTAAGATGAAGCTAAGATGAATCACGTGGAAGCTAAGATGGATGATTTGAAGATAGATTTGAAGACAAACATGGAAGAATTGAAGATAAATATGACTAAGTTGCTACAAGAAAGGGTCACTCAGGGTGAAAGGGTAGTAAAGGAAACTCATGATGAGAACAAAAGAAATGTTAGTCATGATTCCATAGACTCTAATGTTGGATCGAAGACCCACCATATTCCAAAAATTGATATGAGGAAGTTTGATGGCAAGGATCCCGCAACATGGATATTACAGATGGAGCAATTTCGATCTCAATAATGTGCAAAACACACAAAAGGTATGTATGGCAACTTTATATTTGGAACCAAATCAGTTTGTATGGTATCAATGACTCTGCTCTCGTAAACAATTTATCACTTGGGAAATTATTACGGAAGAACTGATAGCACATTATGAGGATACAAAAAGCAACACTTTTTTTAGCCAATTGATAAGTCTCAAACAAAAGGGTTCAATAATGGAGCACATTGAGGAGTTCCAAAAATTGAAATAAGGGTAAAAGATATTCCAGAGGAGCATAGGATTAATGTGTTCATAGGGTCTTTAAAGGATAATATCCAACATGATGTTC
>APFE030021732.1:178538-203524 GCA_000404065.3 Pinus taeda
AGTATCTCATTAAGTGGAAGAACTTACCCGTTGAAGATTCCACATGGGAGGATGAGAATTTTATACAGAAGCATCCAGAACTACTCAAGCGTTGAGGACAACACTTTTTTGAAGGAGAGGGGCGGGTTAGGTCCTTATAATACTAGTGATTCCCCCATTACTATTGTCATTGTATCCCTTATTGTTATTGTTGTGCCCCTATTGTCCCCATATTGTTATGATTATGCCCCATAGAATCCCTTTATTGCTATTTTTGTGCCTTTATATTATTATTGTTAGGTTGGCTTGGTTATTTTGTGACCCCCTAGACTCCTATATATATAAAGGAGGTTTTATCATTTGAATCATCCAATAATTTTTCATTTGTGTAATGTAAAGGAGGTTGCCCCCTCGAAGAGGCTTATTTCTAAGGCGTTCATCTATCTTTTCTATATTTTTGTGAGTTGGTTTCATAAAAAATCCCTTGGTAATGTCGTTAGTATTCTTTAACGAGATCAAATAATCGTTGTCGCTCCCATTACTATGGGTCAATGCCATGGTAAAGACCCTTGGTATTCAAATTACCATGGTTCAGATTTTGTACGTAACTTTCCCTTATAGGACCTGCATATATACGCGACCTTGCTTCATAGGACTCATGTATACTTTCTCAAGCATCACCTTTACCATCCATCTCTCTTTGAACTTGTTATCACTGAAAATAGTTCAAAGGAAAAAAGGTAAGATCAAGAGAGTTGAATTTTTTTTGACGTGAAACTGTGTTTTTAAATCACACAGCAGTTTCGTAGCACGCTACGAAACTGCTGTAGCTGCACATTATGCTTTTATGGTATTAACATCAAAGACAAGATTCCATAACAGAGGAGGCAGAAAGAATTAAGCAAAAAGACACCAATAGAACAGTCATTATATCTCAAGGGGGAAACATTATAGCTATAAAGAATCAGCTAGAAGCAGCCAAACATGAAATTACGAAGGTGAGGAATGCCGCAAGGGAGTCTGCTGTTAGGTATGCAAATTATCGTAAAGCTGTTTTGAAAGGAAGTGAAAACCTAATAAATCAGGTGGATTCAGTAGCTGATGTCTATACATGGACAGTACCTGCAATTAAGGAGGCCCAACTCCTTAGAAAGATAAACTTGCATCTAAGAGCTAAGAACAAAGTTATGAAAGAGAAAGTTAAAAGACTTGAAAGCACAGCTATCTGCTAAATAAGGTTGCTGTTCATGGTAAAGTTTTGTTCAAATTTTGTTAAATTTTGCTTAGTTATGTTGTTCTGAGCACATGTAGATCCTTGCTACATATATCCAAGGTCAAAAGGAGTTTTTGCAATCAAGTGGTAGAGCAGTAAAAATCTCAGGGAAAAGATAAAATGTTTAAACAGTTCCGTGTTTTCGCAGCGCGCTACGAAACCCCTGTAGCAGCCTGTTTTAGCAGAAAAAACTCTGTTTTCTGTGTTTACTAGTAAATTTCCAGAAGGGTTTATGAGCAGCTGAAAACTTAATTTTGAAAAATGAAAGAGGCTTCTATTCCTAACATACAAAGCTACAAAAACCTCTTTCAGTTTCCTCAAATTCATTTTGATATGGGAGAAACCAGTGACCAAAGTTGCGCTACGAAACTGCTGTAGGTGCAGTTTTTCATCTCCTGTTTGCCACGTGTTTTTCAAGGACAGGTTCCGGACATCTGGAGAAATGTTTTAAAAAACCAGGAGAGGTTTTTGTTCTGGACAACATGGGCTATAAAAACCTCCTTCAGTTTCGTAAAATATGTCATGGATGAAGAGATAAAGGCTCTGCAATTTTCAAGGATATAAACTTAAAAAACAGGGAAACATGTTCTCTAATTTCTAGGGTTTGTCATCAGCAGTTGGGTGACCACGTGGGAGGCATCATCAAGTTCGACATCATGGAGTTTTAGGTGTCAAATAATGTCTTAAATGTTTAGATAAGGTTGTTTTGATCATAATGAGGAGTTACACTCCTAATTGGTTTAGGTCTCTAGGACTCCTAGCTAGCTGTCTTTTGTATTAAATAGTTAGTTTAAGTGTCAATAGGTGTCAAATAAGGAGGAATTCGACTTCCCCTCATGCTGGAGGAGGAAGCTCCAAGTAGTTAGAGTTATGTTGCTATATATAGCTGAATTATCTATGTAACAAGGGTTGAAAAATGTTATAGAAGAAGGCTACTTTTGTAAATGCTATGCAGGGACTGATATATATAGAAGCAATTGGACTTTTCTGAAGCTGAGATTCTTAGTGTACTTCAGTGAGCTTTATCTTTTATCTTTCATATGTTTTACTTCCATACTCTTAATGCTTATTACTCAGAATTCATGGAGGAACATGCTCTGACTTCCTTTAAGTGTTGAACTATGGTGAATTGAGTTCTTGGGTCCTATCTTTGGATGTTTTTCTTCAATGTTTTAATACTTATTACTCTCAAATCATGGTTCTATATGCCCTGCTCTTAGGTATTAACTAATCAATCCCTTTAAATCTTTCCCTTTTGAATACCTTGATGTATAATACTCAGATTCATGCCCACATGCTTGACTACTATGACTTCAAGTTATTGAGACTTTCTTAATGTGTCACTCTTCATTGAAGTATATACAAGCCTCAGTTTTATAAGAAGAGTTATTTGTTATCCTTATCTTTCTCACTGACTCCATAGCCCAATGGTAGCAAGCTTTCATCTTTTCAACCTACAAACACACAAAACCAAGATAGAGTTAGCCATCTATATTATCATTAATCAATATCATTAATCTTTGAGAGAGCCCTCTCAGGTTAGGGAGGCTAATCCTTAGCCAAGAGTCTGGTCTGAAATAGTTACATAGAGTCTAACTGATTAGCAGCCATCAGTACATGATTTTGTGATAACAGAACTGTCATTTATCTGTCCATACCAGTTGTATCATCTGTATTAATTTGTAGCATCTACATAACCATCATGTTGTCACAATGTTGACATCTTTATCAAGTAGGTTTCCATCAAGGAAAAAACATTAGCCATAATGCCAACATAGTGGATTTTGACTTTATGGCCCATTGGTAGGCAGTATGGATGTAAGAGTGGCCTCTAATTTATTGAGGGAAGTCAGTGTAGCTAGGATAATAGTTGTCAATCGAGCATGGTTGAATGTATGAGGCTTGATCGACTCTCAGGGGTCCATAGATGCAGTGAGTGTCTGAGAAGGGAGTGGTTCGCAACGAACCAAGTCGTTGATGGCCACTGGCTTCGAGGTATTTTCGACCTTGGTTTAATTGCTTCTTTGTGTGACCATTTTTGTCAACTCCATCTGTACTGAGGGTTTTGGGCTTGTCTCACACCTTGGGAAGAGTTTGTGTTTATGCCAAGGTCGGGGCCTCGTCTTTTCAGCGTGTCTCCATGTAGGGTGGGAAATGGGCAAGGGAATTTCCCTGGTGTGAGGTCTTGTCATGGGATTAATCAGGTGTAGGCAGTCGAAATGATTCACCAGCGTGTGTGCCCTCAACAAGGAGGTGGTCTTTGTGGACATTAGGGTGCTTGGGTTGATAGGGTGGGGGGTATAAATGAAGAATTGATGGGAGGTATGGATATGGAAGGAGAGGTAGTGCATGACTAGGCCCTCTCTTCAGGTTATGTAGAATAACTTCCCTCTCTTGGTACAATTGTTAATCAACTGTGGGATATCCACGACAACCTAGACATCCTTCATCAACATAGGTATGACGACCGGAACAAGCTTGTGGCCTACATCAATGATGTGCAGTATAGCCAAAATGAAGTCTTAGAGCAATTGGTTTCAGTGAGATGTAGCCAACGCCACACTAATGAGAGAATGGATTAAATTGAGGCATTTTTGGCTCACATAGACTTCATGTCCATGAAGGTCATGGTCCTCCATCAGTTCCAAGTGGTAAATCTTTGCATCCCCCTCCTTGATATGAAAATTACAGGTTGCTTTCTAGTCTTGTGGTGCAACTATGCGACTGAATCAATCTTAAGAATATGGGTAGTTGTAAGTTGCATACAAAAGTTGGATTTGTACTCTTTGAGTGTGACCTACGATCATGTGATTAAGTGGTGGTCCAGGTGAGAGAATGATAAGGGAGGTCACAAATTGCACAGGTTCTCAAGTCACAATCTTGTATTCCTTCTTGCTTGCAACTATGTGATTACATAATTAAAAATGACAAAACGTTGGTTGTAGGGTTACAACACTAGAGGGTCGTAAAAGCGCAAGATTATCAGATTGTGATTATGCGACTTGGGTAATATTTACGGGTTATGCCTTAATTGCAAACCGCAACTAACACCGACTTGCTCGAGATCTCCTTGCGAATGGCAATCATGTTTGGCTACCAACCTTGAGTTACAAACCAGACACATACTTCAAAACCTCTAGTAGGATCTCTGGTTAAGAAAGGTCTGAGGGACTTAGAAGACGGAAGCAATTTTATGATGGGAAGAATTTGGCATTGGTTGTGACCTTTAAGTCTCGGTGACAGGGACAAGATTTAGGGGTTATGTCTAGGCAATTAACCTATGATGGCATGAGGAGAAGTGAAGTGGGGCAAACGAATCAGCAACTGTGTTGAGGATCTAAGGGATGAAAGGGGTGTGTTCAAAGGTAGAGGAATCATGGCTAAAGTGTAAGAATGAGTATAACAGAGTTGTTTTTTATAAGTCTAGGGCGACGAAGGATTTAGGGAAGTTGTAGAGGTAGGGTATAGAGGGCATCCAAGTGGAAAGAAAAATTGATAGAAGCAATGATTACAGGGGAGAGGAAGCATCAACTTACCTGGAGGTCATGACATTTCCTGCTGGGAGGCACTTCGCTAGCTCATTCATGCAGAAATTAAATGGAGGAGGGCATGGAGAGATCCTTAAGTTATGGTTGCACGGTGAGGGAGCGTTTGGTCATAGTTTTTGCCAATAGTGAGGTCGCAAGGTCGCATAATAGACCTAGTCACAAAACCTATGACTTCTTCACATGCGACTATGTGACTAGGAGGAATAATTATGGTAGAGAGGAAGTCGCATGCGACTGGGAGGAAGGGGATCGTGAGTCACAATGTAAAAGCTTAGTCTAAGTTGTCAAAATGTGACTAGTGAGTTAGGAGAAAAACATAAGTTAAGCTCTGTGATCCAAAATTCTTCTAAGTCTTGGAAGATATCAGAGGTGCAAGGGAGGATGAGAGGCCATAGAATGTCATAGTCAAAGATCAGGGAGTTAAGCATGGGGGCTCCAAAATTTTGAAATAGGTCAAATTTTATGGTTATTTTAGCCGCTACAACAATTTTTTATTCACTGGTAGGAGCTTAGAGTCTCTACTTGACCGATGTTGAAAATGTAATCATGCCTTGTGGAAATGTCATTCCAAGATCATGGGTCCCACTAATGTCTCGGAGTGACCCTTTAGTATTGATCACAATAACCTCACCATCTTGACTTGGCCTACTTAAAATAGCCTCATCAATTAAGGAACAAGAAGAATGACTTTGATAGGGATCTGGATAGTAATGCATGAGCTGATAAATATAGGGATTCTGATGGGTCTCTAATGTTGTGCCACTACCAGTGAGCCTGTTCAGTACCCAAGTAGAATCACTTCAAGGAATCACAGATGTCACTTTGCTACCAGCATGCAAGTTCAATACCCCAACAGAGTTGTCTGCAACGCCTCTCTATGCACAAAGCCTTTCTCAATCCTTTACCCTTTTACTCAATTTTATTATATGTGTGTGAACTTTTGCATCATTTATTAGGCATTTACTTTACCAAGGTAGATGAGGGATCTCGACTTATTTCGTATGCAAGAGAGGTTGTTTCTTATTTACAGAGACTTTATTTATTCTCCCCAAAAGAATTGCCCATTACATATCTTCTCCTTTCCATTATCAAGTCACTAGGTCTAGCCCTTTAAACACACTCATTTTTTAATCTTGGGGCCATGTCAAGAAGTCATCTTGCTACAAATATATAGGGTATTTGAATTAATTAGGTTTCCCCACGTAGTCTAATCCTTAGTTTCCTGCAAGGGTTCACTTATAGGCTTTCAATACGAAACATAGACAAGAGGAGAACAGTTCATCCAATGGTGTAATGGATACCACAACTTTATTCAACTCATTATGATGTACTCCTAGTGCTCTTTAATAAAATGAAAAGCATTTTATTTATATAAGAGAGGCTACTAAAATGTAGAAAACATCCAGTACATGCAAGGAACTAAACGCGATGTGGAATTGGAAGAAATGAAAAATTAAAATAGAGATATGTACAAGGGTGAGTGGGCATGTACGAGAGCTGCTAGGTGAAGTAGAATTTAAGATATTGGCCATTTATAGGAATAGGTTCACTCCTCTAGTCAGGGGTCTGGAGGTGATAAGTATGTTGACCAAGTCTCTCTTTGACCTGAAAAGGTCTGATCCACAGGGCTTGAAACTTGGTATGTTTACCCTTATGCTCATGGGCTTTATCCCGTTTCAGGACAAGATCACCTAGGTTAAACTCATTTCTCCTCGTGGATTTCTTATCGAACCATCTCTTAATTCAAATTTGATGTACGAAAATTTTTTCTTTGCCCTTTTGCCTCTTTTCCTTGAGTTTGAGTAAGGTATCAATCTGATTTTGCATGGTAGGACAAGGTGTACCTCCCGATTATTTTGACAACTGTAAGGTGGGTAGTTACAATTTTGGTGTAACACGATCTACCCATAGGGCATTGGTTAGGGCATTGTTCCAATTCTTTTGTTGTGACAACAAGGTCTTCTTGATGATGCAGATTAAGTTTTTATTGGTGGATTTAGCCAAGCCATTGCCTTGGGGGTAATAATTAGAGGAGTGATTTAAAACAATACCATTTTCCAAAGAAAAATCATGCAACTTAAATCATCAAAAGTAAATGGAACTATCAAACATGAGGGAGGTAGAAGCACAAAACCTGGTTATAATGTTTTGATTAATGAAACATATTACCTCTTAGTTGTTGATTTAAAGTAGCAATACAACTTCCACCCATATTGTGAATTAATTTGTGGTTGGTAGTATATACATGTGTTGTTTTGATGAATGTGGCGTGATTTACCCAATGAAATCTAACCCCCATAGTTGAAAAGGTTCCTCCACTGCAATGGGCTAGAGTGGTGCAGCTAACCATGATACCTTTCCAGCACAATTGTGGCGATAGGAAATTTCCGCTCATACGTGTGGGAATCCTTGAACAAAGTAGGCCAATGAAAACCATCCCTCATGATCTTGTTTGTTGTAGTGTCACCAACATAGTGCCCTCATGTTGGCCCATCATGTAGCTCCTTTAACCCTCTTTTAGCATCAACAGATTCTAAACATTTGAGTAGTACATTGTTGTGGTGTTTATGAAACAGATTGCCCTAGACCAATTGATAGGATGCAACTTTGACCCTAATTGCCCTCTTATGTTTTGCAGATAAGGTGGGAGACAGAGTCCCTTGTCTTAAATATTGCTTCAAATTAGTATACCAAGATGATGAAGAATCAGATGTTGGCGCTAAGTCATTCTGGTACTTTTAGATCTCTTACTCCCATCCTACCAATTCTTCATCCTACCGGTTGGAAGCTTTAACAACTATTTTACACATCCCAAGCCCTTTCACTGTGTGAGCAGGTTTAAACTCCAAACCATACTCCTATAGGACTCCTATTGCACGAACAATGACCTTACAACTGGATGAGGTACAAACACTATCAGGTGATTCTTCAAGATGTAAGGTCAGAAGTGTTTGACAACTTTGTAAATTGTATATGCATGTTTTCCCATATCATGATAGTTGAGTTATGAACCTTGCAAACCATGAAATATATGGGCATTCATTACCTTGACAATCCCTCTGTGTGAGTACAACAACCAATGACGAATATGAAGCAAAGGTGTACAAAATAAAATTCTTACTGAAATAAGGGTTGTAAAGAGGGGGCTTAAGTGATGGATTTCTTGATATGACCAGTCTTCCTTCTCTTCTTGATTTCATTTGAATCTCATATCCTTCTTTATCATGTTCTTCAAAGGTTTCACTATTTGGGCAAAATTAGAAATAAACTTACGAAGAAAATTGATCTTACCCAAGAAGGTCTACATAGCCTTTTTGTCATTAGGATGCAAGATTTGCGTGATAGCCTTCACACATTCATGATCAATAGTGATAACACTCTTGGTTATTATATTCCCCATAAGGTTACCTCTAGAGACAACAAATATTCTCTTCTTAGGATTGAGTGATATCCCATAATTTTTGCAACATTCAAAAATTTACTTTGCGTGGTGAAGGTGATCTGATATCCTATTTGAAAACACTATCACATCATCTAGATAAACTACCACGCTTTGACCAATAATCCCTCTGAAAGCAAGGTCCATCACCATTTGGAAGGTATCTCCAACATTAACGAGGCCAAAGGGCATGCGTCAAAGGAAAAAGTCCCACGCTTGATTTTGAAAGTCGTTTTTAGCCAGTCTAGTTCAGCCACTAAGACTTGATTGTACCCAGAAAAGCCATCGAGAAGAGAAAACATTTTGGATCCATAAAATGTTTGCAAAATATGCTCCATATGGGGGACAGGGTTGAGATCCTTGAAATCGGCGCATAGTTGAATCTCACTAGACTTTTTCCTTACAGGAACCAGATTAGAGACACGGGTGGAGTGTCTAACTTTAAAAATGATTTATGTGTCCAACACCTTTTTTAACTCCTTTTGGATGAGAGGTTCTAATGTTGGGTGCTCTTTCCTTAACTTCTGCTGAAATAGTTTGACCCCATATTTTATAGGTATTAAGTGCCAAATGATGTGGGTGTCATATTTTTTGAGGTCCTCATATGTCCAAGTGAAAACATCTCAGTACCTTTTGAACAACTCAACAAAATATCTTCGTTCCATATGGGTACAATACGTGTTGATATTGATGAACTTCAAATCATCTTTTGTTCCAAGGTTAATTTGCTTGTGTGACAATGTGGAACTTTGGGTCTTAATGTTCAAGGGTCCCCAAAATAGGCTATACAAATCAAATAGTTTGTCCAATGTAACAACACCTTTGGGCATGGGGTTGCCCTTATGCGTATCAAACTCTTCTTTTAAAGTTATTTCGTGCTCCTCTTCGTTTATTGATGCATTCTTAAATACATCCATGTTGGTCATGAAATCTAGTATTTGTTGATCATCATTAAAAACGTGGAGATTAGTTACATTACCCAAGACACCAGGTTTATAGATAATCTCAATAGAAAAACTATCCCTCAACAATGTGAACATGGTTGCAACATTAGCTAGTGTTAGCAGTGACATTATTAATTCTAGGAATTGATTTAATACCAAAATCCTTAAAAGAAGAGATCAGGCGCCATGCCTCTTGTTGATAGTTTTTTAGATGTTGTGCTAGACAATGAATGGTATTTCGTACCTGCCTTGTGATGATTTATGAATAACCAATCAGCTTTAAACATTCAACTTTGAGGTTAATAACCTTATTTAGTCCAAGGATCAGTGCCTCATACTCTACAGTGTTTTTAGTGCAATGAAATTCTAACCTACAAGAAATTAAGAACTTATTTTTTTTGGGATCCATCAAAATGCAGTTGGCACCAACTCCATCTTGAGTCTTAGACCCATCATAATATAAAGTCCAAATTTCATTGCAATTAAGATCTATACTAAATTTATTTACATCTAAAGTACAAGATTCATTACCTTCAATTGGAGGGTGAGGAAGGAGTTCCAGCTGCAAATTTGGTGAAACGAGCGATTAGATGGCTTCATAACAATTGCTATTAGTTTCTAAGAAGCACATTCCCAATTATTCCTGAGAAAAACTAATGGGTGCATTCAACTCTTCCTAATCAATGACTGTGTGTTTCATGTATGGCTCATTATTTACTATGATTTGATCATTCTTACCCTTGTAAGGGAGCCATAGGTGTGACAAATCTGTAGCAAAATACCCTTGCAGATTCCTAGACCAATCCCTACTTAGCAACAATCCATATGCCTCAGGTATGTCAACAACCACAATATATATGCATTGATGAACTCTAGAGTCATAAGATAATCTCATTATTACACTATTCAACTCTCCTACGACAAGGACTTGAGACCTATCTAGTTGGATGATATTAGCATCTGTCTTTTTTGGCTGAATATTCAATTTCTTATAGACTGATAAGGGCATAATATTGTTAGATGTGTTAGAATCAATAAGACAATTATGCACATTGTAGTTAGAGATCTCAAAAGTCAGCAGGAAAGGGGGGGTTGAACCCCTAAAATTGGCATTCGTAGCATTAAAAATAGTTTGAAGATTAATGGGGGCTTTGGACTGACAAGAAGAAATATAATTAGAAGAGATAGGACCTTTACCGCTGGAGGAAATGTCGGGAAAGGTTTTGACACTCAGGTCTCTTTGACCAACAAGCTTGGCAAGTTCGAATAAGGAAATGTTTGCTTGGGTCTTCTTCGTATCTTCAATAATGTTATTCCCAGTATCAAAAGATATGGTCTCTTCCTTAAATGATTGAGGTGAATTAGTGAGTTGAGAAGACTTAACATGAGTGTTAATGTTACCTTTATTGCTTACTGAAGTGTTTTTCTAGGGTTTTTTTTGTTGCCGGCTTAGGAGCTAGAGTTGATGGCTGAGTTGGATTATTGGGAGGCAAACTTCTTCTCAACATGGCCTTCTTCTTGTCTTCTAATGTAGGCTCAACTATCATTCCTTTTCTCCTCATATTATAAGTCTTTGGAGTTTTAGGAGGAGGATATTCTCCAATAGGAGCTTCTTGAATGGATTGAACCTCACCCCCTTAAATAACTTTGAATGCTAAAACAGAAGAATTGATATTATCAACTGAAGGGGAGGCTTCGCCTTCGACATATTTAGTTCCCTTATCTTCTTCACCAACCATCTGATCCTCAAGCGCCTTTCTCACCACTATAGTCATGTTGTGTATCCTTTGTGGACACGTCTTTTCTGAATATGTTTCCTGGTGAAAGGTGCAATAATTGTCCATGCCAAGCTCTTCGACATTGAAATTCACATTTTAGCTTTGAGCCGACTTCGCAAGAGGATTATTATTATTATTCTTGAAGAATGACTTGTACTGTTTGCTCCCCGACCGACCCTCACTAGTCTTTCTCTTTAACTCAAACACTTTATTAGTTAGTTGCTTCAGAGATTTGGCCAAAGCCTAAAATTCAAAAGAATCTTTATCGTGAGATTTACTAGAAAAGGATTGAGTTTTCTTATCAACAACTTTTGAGTCTTCACGCGTGTCATGCTCAAGTGCCCCTATCGAAAGTAGATCTTCCTAAAAAATAAGGGCTTTGACGAAATTCTCCACCAAGGTGACCTTCGATTCTCTCTTTACAAACATTGCAATATTGCAAGGCAACGCCTTAGTATAATAATCAAATGTAATGGAGTCATCAAGAGCAAGATCAATTGGAAACTTATTCAAAATAGTAGTGAAATTTTGATTCAAATCCTTAACCTTTTCCCTTTTTCCCCTATAAGGAGCGTGGATGAAGTCTTCTCCTCCACGAACTTTTTAAGAAAATATTTCTGAAACTCATCCCAATTGCGAATGGAAGCCACGATTAGAGAGTGGTATCATGTGGCAGCCTTGTTCTCTAAGGTATTTATGAAAAACCTACAAGTAACATTATCATGTTGGACTTTCATCATCTGTAGAGCTAGATAGAAATTGTTGATATGATCGTCAACGGTGGTTCTTCCTAATCAAATTTCGAGATATGCTTCTTTCGATGTCAAACATATCATGCAACTAACCTCAGATGTCCAGGGGAGATTGGGCCATCCAAGTGAAAGGTTGTCATCGGTTATCTCTTGGTGGATTTGGATCCATTTGGTTAACATTCCCCCCAGTCACTCTCAAAGTCAGATCTCTAGCCTTTACTACTGTGCGGGAAATATTCTACATCCCTTCTTGGAACCCTAAGGTTTCTTAGATTTTATAGGTTCCTATAGTTTCAAAGGTTCCTCAAATTTTCCTCAAGTTTAAGATTTATCTCATTTATGGGGTCCTCTTCATTCTGCAGGCTTACTTGATTCCTATTATTCCCTTCACGTTGTGGTCTTTGGATATTCTCAACATTCTCTCATCGGCGATGGTTCTCGTCTTATAAATTCTCTTCCCCATGACCTTCATTATCTGAACTAGGAGGGCTTTCCAAACCTTGGATTGAAATCCTTCAACACCATATGCATAGTCATCCAAGGTCATATTAATCAATTCTTTCACTGAACTTACTAGGACGCCCATACATGTATGATCAGATTGGGTTGAATGTGAATGAGGAAGCGAGCAAGTAGCAGGAATACATTTGAGGCTCCTAGAAAATTGAAGGGTAACAAGGCATAGAGCTCTCAACTTCTCGTATGTGACTTCATAAAGAGATGGAACTTCGTCAATACGATCATCTTCAAGGGGGGGGAGTGTTGAGTATCAACAAAGGGAGTATCACTGAAAGGTGGTCCTAAAGAGGGATGATGAGGAGGTAAAGGAGGAATAGAAGGAGGTTAGTTTCTAGCTTGTTGAGAGGGTTCAGGATGGGGATGGGTATTCATTCCATCCATCATATGAGAGAGTGGGCCCTCCTTTTAGCACCAAAAAAATCTATTGACTGGAAATAATGTACCATCAACAACTATGGGATCTCCATGGTGTAGAATCCCAATTAGACCCTACACCGTTTAGTTCAAGAGTCCCATCCGGTATGTGGGCCCGGCTACCATCTCATTGGTTGAAATTTTCTTTGGACATAACAAGTAGAAATCGTTAGAGAACAAACAAAATGTTAACAAATTCAAGTAAGAGACCTATGGAAGTTCAACACATAAGATACTATGAATTGCAACAACATAACATCAAAGCATGAATCTCAAGAAAA
This sequence comes from Pinus taeda, assembly GCA_000404065.3. NCBI lineage: Eukaryota > Viridiplantae > Streptophyta > Pinopsida > Pinales > Pinaceae > Pinus > Pinus taeda. The sequence goes on from APFE030021732.1 coordinate 191,466, forward strand.
GTGGTGTTAACAAAGCTTCAAATTAGATCCATACACATACACGTATAAGTTTACCAATCATGAATAAGCCCACAATCAATAACCATATGAAAGCATAAGTAAGCATGCAATATGTTGATGGTGTTGGACCCATCAACATTTAGGGGATCTCCCCAGTATGAAGTCCCAACTAGACCTCACATCATTTAGTGTAGGAGTCTCATTTGGTATGATGGCCCGGTTGCCATTGTCTTAAAGGTTTTCCTTAGCTCTTGCTTGTCATCACATGAGAGTGGTATGATTTGTCTTCAAACAACTAGGTTCGCATCCCTAGTGAGTTCTTAGTGTTACTTGTGTCAAGGTTCTTTCACCACAAAGGAAGAGGGTGGAAGTGAGTCTCAGGTCGAAAGGGAATATTCTCAACTCTATCAGAGACACACAACACAACATGACATGTGCAACTTCCAACGGAGTAGTCCACACAGATGCGCCAATCACAAACACATAGTGAATGGATAGCACATACAACACCCAGTGGAGTAGTCCACGCGAGTGCGACAATTGTTATAACAAGTTTATGGGAATGGTTATGTCAAGTGTCCAACGGGATATCCCACACGGGGGAGACAATTTTAACAACTTATACAACACATTTCATAAGCATATGTATTAGAACAACCGAAATAGTTCAACTGTCTTAACACAGGTTAAAGAGACATGCATTACAAGTGTCCAAAGAATAGTCTTATAAACAAATACAATACATGTGTGAAAACGTGTTGGCCTATTATTAGGCTTTTGAATTAAGCGAAAGTTCCAAGAAACATCGATACACCATACATCACTAACCCCGATAGAGGGGCGTTGGAGCCACTGCTCACTCCTCAAAGAAAAGACTACATAATCTCAAGGCTATGTGGGAGGAGCCAAGGTGAAAAATATTTTGCAAGTACAAATGAGGGGTATTTATAGCCAAGGGTGGAATTGGCCCTTCTGATTGTTCGAATTCCCTCATGACTGTTTGACTTACATGACTTTTCAACTTTACATGATGCTTCATATTTACATGTGTGTCTCTTGGACTTCCATGTCACATTACATTGATTACAATAGTTTGGCCCACAGTAGTGATGTGGTCAAGATGACTCATGATATGACTCGACATGACAGAGCTGGTATGTTCATGTTGTTGCTGGTGTGCATGTCGAGTTGCAGCGCTATTGAGTGATGGACGTGCTCTTGGTGTATCATATCTTCACCTCTACATGGTAAGGTGTGCAGAGTCTTTGATGGTCTTGGTGTTCGCTTGATGTTGCACGTGCATATTTCTCCTTCGCTTGTACTTGGCATGCTCCATGTGTTCGTTCATTCGCGAACAAGTCTCCTTGCATGCGTTCCTTATTCATCCCGTTTATTACCATACCATGTCTCATCCATGTACTTGTATTTGCAATCACTCATGACAAGACAACATCAACTCCAGAAATCTCCTAGTCTACCATGATGCATTATTTTTCGCTTTCGAATGCAGGTGACCAGGAGAGAGGACAAGGCTTTGAAACTGAGCAAAGAAAATTTAAGATCGGGATGTGGGCTCTGGATATTATTCATGAAAATTGCACAAAGGTCACTGGGAGGTTGAGAAGGGAAATTCGGATTAGCAATGACTGTCTACGGGATCTAGCTCGGCTGGAGAGTAGATCTGCGCAATTTTTCCAAGGAAACAATATAGGTAGCAGGGGGAGATTGGCAAAAAAAACTGCGCAATTTCTCCAGGGAGCTGGCAAAAACTACACAATTTCTCCAGGAAGCTGGCAATGGGCTACGAGAGGTTGCTGGAAAAAATTGCACAATTTCTTCAGGGAGCTGGCAGCAAGATGCGGGAGGCTGCTGGCAAAATTTGCTCAATTTCTCCGGGGAGTTGGCAGCAGACTGCAAGAGGCTACTGGAAAAAACTGCGCAAAGCTGGGAGGCCCCCCCTACTACACATCACTACACAGTTTCTGAGCTAAGCGAGATGCTGGGCAACTCGGAGACTGCTCACGGAAACTATGCAGTTTTCATGAGGACCAACAGGCCAACTAACAGGGTGACTAGATGGAAAAACTGTGCAATTTTTTAGAGTAGTGCAATGATAGGCAACGGGTGTCTATCTGGCATGTTTGCATAATTTCTTCAGTCAGCGAAATCGGCCATGCTTGGTAGCTTCTGCGCAAGTTTTTGGAGGAGTGAGGCCCGAGGTCACTGCCCGGTTAAACTCTTTGGTTGACCAGCTGGAGGTTTGGTTGATTTGCTTGCGGGTAACGTAGATTGAGATGGCTTGCTGGGAAACTTTTGCATTGTTCTAGGTGATAGTCAATTGAGTCAATTCTAGGATTGCGCAGTGCAGCCTGCTTGGGAGGCAGCCTAAATCTCTACACAATTCTGGGTAGTAGCACATGGTCATTGAGTGCTAAAACTGTGTAGTGTAGCTTAGCGGAGGTTCGACTGTTGGAGGGTGGTCTGGTCGATAGAGTTTCAACAAAATGGCCAAGTGTGTGAATGATTGACTTCATACATGCATGACCTTGCGAACACAAACTTGACATAACTTGACGATAAGACACCTTGAACGATCAAGACAACATACACTTAATGTGACTGACCGATCAAGACAACATACACTTAATGTGACTGACCGATCAAGACAACATACACTTGATAGATTGTTGAACGACCGCAACAACGCTTGTGCGACAATGCATAAAACTTCGTGTGTGAGTGCGACAGATGCTTACATAGCGAATACAACTTGTGCACACGAAGAGGGACCTTGTGCATAGGCAGAACATGGATGCAAGCTTGACATTGTGACCAACATGCAAAAAGATGTCCGATGAACGGTCAAGCGAGGAGGGTGACAAGACTCAATACGAGCTCACGGGATAAGCTCGAGTGCTTGCAAACATGAATGAAAAACCCAAGGAAGGATCTGAAATTGAATGCCGGCAAAAATTTGGAGGGTGTTGCGACCGCTACAACATAATCCTACATTCCTAAAAGGTTATAGTGCTCAAAACACTAAAATATTTCATTGACATAAACATAAAAGTAAACACATCATATACCATCCATTCACCACAAGAGAAGTCCCACAATGCTCGATGGCACATGAAGGAACTGCACATTAAAGTTCATAAAGCTTGAAACATTAAGCTGAAAAATATCCATAGCACCATCACATGAGAAGCCCATCAAATCCATGAGTGGAAATATGAAATCACTTCTTGTATTCACCAAAATATCTATTAGTTCTCAAACAATATGTACAAATGAATCCAAAACCAAAATCCCTTTACAATGTGTCATGAGGACATATCTATAAAAAAGGGGTGACTTTCGTCTACCCTCGTGACTCTTGAGTTACCTCATGACCTTTCACATTCCCATGAGACTCTTTACTCTACCCTAGTCTCCATTCTATTGCTATCATATTACATGAGAGGAATGCTTATATTCTACTAATCTAGTTATAGAAAAATATGGGACATCTAGATGCAATTATTGTACAAGATACGTGCACCAAAGCTTGTATTCCTTTGCAACACTGATGACCTTATCTTGATACTCGTCTCCATTCCGATGAAGACATTCTAGGGCATCTAGCAACATAGTATTCTTCTTTATCTTAATCTGATTGGATAGAGACACGATCTTGGTGTATATCCTTATAGGTTCCACCACATAATGAGTAATTGGTTCCTTCATAACCTGTAAGTTCTTCATGGTAGCGTCTCGCCTAAAAGGACTGAGGAATGCATGTATTTCTTGTAGAACTTCTTCTTGTGGATTTATTTCATCGACTAATCCGATAGAAGGAACTTTAAGCATCTCAATCACAAATTCCAACCCACTTATAAAATCCCTATATGAATCTAATACTCTATCCAAGTCCTTTGTTAGTGTGTCACGTGAATGTACCTTAATGTGAATTTGAAATTTATCAAATTATGCAGTTATACCATCCTTTCTTGGGAGGGTTTATGATGCATCTAGATATTGAGTGGTACATTCACATATATTATCAGTAGTTGTTGTAGCCTATTTAAGCATGGTTTCCTTTTCTTTGGATTCAACTTGCAAATTTGGAAATGTTGTTGGATGCAACTTCATCAATTCTTGATAGAACAAGGCCATAACATCCTCTAATGTTGACACCTCCTCCTGAATAGTTGTTTGCAATTCTTTGCTTCTTGAAGGAGTCATTCACAAGGATTGATTCTCATTTTGTAATTATGCAACTCTTTGTTGAGAGGTAGCAAGCTTGGCTTGTACCTAAGTAACTTTTCTATTTAATTTGTTCATGTTGAATTTGGTAGCAGTGACAAATGTGGTTTTGGATGATGCAGTCATTTCTAGATGCATAGTGGTGTTTATGACCATCTCTTTCTCCATGACCACAGATATGGGCTTAATTGAATTATTTTCATAACACCTTTCATATATTATCTTATATTGAATTTGATCGAAGGTAAGTCATGTGATGTCCAACATTTCCTCTTCATCTTGATATGGGACACCTAACTCTTGTAATGGAAGATTCCCACCAGTGATTGGAGTGGAAGGAGGAATGTCCAATGGGGCGGAATGTACTTGCATCTCAAATTATTGACCTTGCTGATCATTTATTATGTTGCCTTGTTGTTCATGTAGTTGATCCTGCTCAATCTTCTTAGCAAGGGACTCCTATGGCCTTTTGGCCTCTTCTTCTTCTTCTTGTCTTCTTTCTTCTTCGACTTTTCTTTTCATCTCTTCCTCTTCTTACTTCATTTTAATTTCCTCTTCATCTTGTTTCTTCCTTTCTTCATCTTCTTGTGCCTTCCACTCTTATTCCCTTTTCCTTAGTTGTTCCTCCTCCTCCAAATTTCTTTTTTTCTTCATCTTGTTGCTTTTTTAGGAGTTCTTCCTCTTGCCTCGTTATATCTTCATTAGTTTTCTTGCACTGATCTTCTTCCCTTTTCCTCTTTATTTCTTGTTTTCTTCTTGCTATTGCAACATTCCTTTTCTCTAGGTTCCCTTCTTCGTCACTTTGTTGATCCTCCAGATTTTCACTTTCTTTGTCTGTCTGTGGATCGGTCTCTCCTTGCTGGACATCTCTTTGTTTCTTTGATTTCCCATTCTTTTTTTAATGCACTTTCTTCCTTTTGAGCATTTTTCTTTTACCCTCAAGATTCATGTATTTTGTGTCCTCATCATCTGATTGTTCCTCTTCTTGTTGTTGTTGTTCATTTGTGCCTAATGCTCTAGAAGCATTGTAGAAGTTTTTAACTTTATCTTTTTCATATCCTATAGAATGTCTATGAGACCATCCAAAACTTACTTTTTTGCAATGTGATGTTGCAATACCCCTTGGATCATAGCTTCGTATGTTTAAACCAACAAAACAAGGACCCTTTATCTTCTTAGCTTCTGCCTCAACTTCTCTTAAATTTTCAAGGGAGTAGGCCACAATCGTTAAAGGGAACACAGACCAAGTCCTTGCCAATGTCTTGGATAATCTAGTGGTCAACTTGTAGCATACTTCTTGCAAGAGTACTATGTTTGTCACTATGGTTGGGAGAGCGTGGGAGGTTTGTATGCCCCAAAAACCCCGATATATGTGGCTTCCCTAACAGGGAACCAATCTACCACCTTAATAATGATATTTCAGGCTTTCTATGACATATAATGAGGATCATGACCAAAGAGTGCCTGATATAACATAGCAATAAAAGATTCAATAATGTTTCAAATGAAGCCTAGCTCGGGTTCCGGAAGCTCTTGTAGTAAATATGCAATGGCTCAGGTGATTCTGGGGTCCATTTTAGATTCCATCTTTGGAATTGACACCTTGCGCAAACTACATCCATAATATAAGAGGCCATGTAAAATTTTGATGGCTTACCTTGCTCTGGGATCTTGGCCATTTGAATGTTGGTTTTTAATGTTGATGCTAAGATACTTCCCCAATTTAATATAGTCCCTCTAGTTGCAATTCTGTGCATGGAAGGTAACCATGCTCCCAAGAAGGTATATATATCTTCTCTTCCATACAACATGTTCATCATAGCAACCATCAATTGATACACCTTCCTTAAACCATTTGTCTTACATATTTGATCTGGTTTAGCCCTGAACTTGGTGCAGGGTTCCTGCCACCATGATTTTAGAATGTCTTTGGTATCTTTGGCAGTTTCATTAAAGTCTATCAGCTACCTAGTGTTGAATGATTCTTCTCGCTCTAGTATCTTGTAGTAGATGTCAATATCAGTAGCAAGAAAAGAGGCTAAAATCCATCCATCATGTCCTTTGATATCCCATTAACTAACATTTGTACAATGCAATAACCAATCAATAGTTTTGGTGCATGGGAATACTGGTGGGTGTGCAACTACTTTATGCAACCAAGACCTTTCGATGTCAGTGTAAACTCTGAAGTCCTCCCTGTCTTTGGGGATGTCCTGGTTAGCAAACTCGGAATAGATATCCCACCAAGCCAACTTTGTTATCTTGTTGGGAGTACATGTGTCTCCATAGATTGGTAGAGTATGTGGCCTATACACGACCCCTTCTATGATGCTTTATGTTTTGGTTGAACCCCTGCCCAAACCTCTGCAAGAACTCTTGACTACCAGTAACACCATCTCTCTAGAGAATGGTGAAATGCTAATGCAATCGAGATGACATCACCTTGAGTTTCAAAAATATGATCCCAAGACAACAAGGTTAACACGAATAAAACCACTAATGACAGATAAAATATGATTGGCACGAAATGAAAGATCACTTATCCATAATTGGATTATCAGAAAAGGTCGTAAACTTGAGTTTGTTAGATGGGTCGCATAAAAGTTCACAAGGACAGGTTGCAGTTTTCAACATGTTGCATGGTCACGATTCGCAAGGGCGATTGACTTGAAGGAAAGTGCTAATGTGACTATGCAATGAAAATATGTTTGGAGTAAAGTAGTCACAAGTCGCAGGTTGCAACAAGTTTTGTCTTTCGTTGGTGTGACTATGCGACTATATCAATCTTGAGAATATGGGTAGTTGCAAGTCACATAAAGAAATTGGATATGTCCTCTTTGAGTGCGACTTGCGATCATGCAATTGAGTGGTGTTCCAGGTGAGCAAAGGATAGGGGATATTGAAAATTACACAGGTGCTCAAGTCACAACCTTGGATGCCTTCTTGTGTGTGACTATGTGATTACAGGGTTGGAAATGGCGGCTCTCTCGTTAATAAAGGTCTGAGGGACTCAGAAGACAAAAGCAAATTGACAATGGGAAGAATTTGGCATTGTTATTAATCTTTAAGTATCAGTGGGAAGGACAGGATTTAGGGGTTACACCTATGCAAAAAATCTTTGATGACATGTGGACAAGTGAAGTGGGATGAACGAGTCAACAACTATGTCGAGTGGCCAAGGGACGTAAGGGGTGTGTTCAAAGGTAGAGGAATAGTGGGTAAAGTGTAAGAATGAGTGCAATGAGGTTTTTTTTATAAAATTCTAGGGCGAGGAAAGATTTAGGAAAGTTGTAGAGGAAGGGTAGAGAGGGCGTCCAAGTGGCAAGAAATTGACAAAATCAATGATTACAGGGGAGAGGAAGCATCAAATTACCCAGATCTCATGAGGTCATCGATTGGGAGGCACTTCATTGGCTCAATCGTGCAAAAATGAAATGGAGGGTGTGGAGAAAGGCTTTTATAAAAGGAATCACATGCGGGAAGGAAAGGTCATGAGAGGAATTTCAATTAGGGTTGTCACATGCGACCTTCTTAAGGTGTGCTCACATGGTGAGGCTGCGCTTGGTCGCAGTTCGGGCCAATAGTGAAATCGCAAGGTTACATAATAAACCAAGTTGCAAAACCTCTGACTTCCACTAATGTGACTATGTGACTAGGAGGACCAGTTATGGCAGAGAGGAAGTCACATGTGATTGGGAGGAAGGGGGTCATGGGTCGCAACGTTAAAGCTTAGTCTCAGGTATCAAAATGCGACTAGCGACTTAGGAGAAAAACTTAAGGTAAGCTTTGTGATCTGAAATTCTTCTAAGTCTCAAAATATCTTGTAGGTGCAAGGGAGGATGAGAGGCCATAGAATGTCATAGTTAAATATAGGGGAGTTAATCATGGGTGCTCCAAAATTTTAAAAGGTCAAATTTTGAGGTCATTGTAGCCGCTACAATAGCTAGGTAATTGGAGTAAAAACGCATTCAAAGATAGGGTATCAAAATGGGACATCAAAATTCCAAAAACAATATTTCTAACAATATTCATTTTCTAATATTTATCCTAGACATAAATAGGCTCCCCATCCTTACAATTACAATAATATTTCCAACAATCTCCCCCTTTGTCATTTATGACAACCCCTAGTAATTTTTGCAATAATACTATATAAATCCCCTTATCTGCAATTGTCCTTATGCCTATAACTTCTCCTCCTTTGACATAAATGGCAAAGGGATGATCCCCCCGAACCTGTATTTTTCATTATCTATAACTCTTGTTATTTCTACAAACCTTCCTCTATTTGAAACTTCTCTTAGTGACTGCAACTCTTCCTTTATCTACAGCTTCTCTTAGTAATTACAATTGTTCCCTCTGTCTGTTATTTGTCCTTATGTTTGCATACTCTCCGCCTTTATGAATGACAAAGGGTTATTTTTACTTTTGGTTGTAATCTGCCCCCCTGAGATCTTGATAGAAAAACAATTACTTCCTATGATTTCTCACTTCTCCTTTATCTACAACTACCCTCCCCCTATCAAGGTTGTGTCTATATGTTCCTGCATGCAACATTTCCTCTGTTGTAGCTATGCTCTTGAGACTACTCCCCCTGTGCTTGAACTCCCTTTTACTTCTTCTTTTTAAGACTGCTCCCCCTATGCTTAGGCTTCCTTTTGTCTTGTTGAAGCCCCGAAAATTGGGTTGACAACAAGGGGGATACCCACCCGGTCCGGACCTTGGTTGGCAGCTCCTTATCCATTTGGTATAGCGGGTCCGATTGGGGATGACGGGACCAGTTTCCCGACCTTGGGTGTGTGTGTGTGTGTGTAGAGCTTGAACTATGCTAATCTGAGGAAAATTCAAAGCAAATCTAATTTAGACTCTTTAAACTAACACTATGCTATTGTAGCCTAATAAGAAACAATACATCTAATCTACACTAACCCGAGGTGTATTCCTTGCAATTATGCGATCTAAAAATATTTCGAATAATAACTGGTAATAAAGATCATTAAGCTATCATAAGAACATAAATCATTAAAGATAAACTATTTTGCATAAGAAGTTAGGCAAAACAGTTATGAGCAGCATATCGCATAATAAGTTACTTATATGTCAAATACAAACAATATGACTCCACCGTACAAAAGTGCCAAATGATAACCCATACATTCATATAATGACATATAAACAACTGAAACTATAAATCACTTAAAGAACATAAGCAAGAATAGTCAAGAGATAAAAGTACCATTTATGACTGATTCCACTCATAAGCATCAAGCAACAATGATTTATCTCTCCTTGCTCTAACATCTACTAAGAGTACACAAGTGCAACATCAGCAGCAGATATCAAACGCAAACATTAATAAACCTTGATCCATCCATTCATCAAAACCACCTCCGAGGGCGCAAAAGTGCATGTTCTAAGGACGAGTTTTTGACAAATCTCCGGACCCTTCTCTAAATGCCTAAGAAGGGTTTAAATACTACTAACTAATTAACTTGATTACATAAATTTAGGATCTGGTTTTCAAATGACCGTCCTTCTGATAAAGCAGACTATTTCTAAAATTAAATCTGACTCTGAACTATTTTTGTATTTGCTCCTTAGTGCTGTAAGCGTGCAACATTCGTTCGGGAAGAGTTGGTTGGTTGCCTTCCCCTTTCTTGTGTACTATAAAAATAGAAGTAACAAGGGCTGGCACCACTTTTTGGTAAACTATCAGATATTTTAGAGAATCTCCCGCTGACTGAGTGTATATTTGGTAATAACCCAAATTTCCCTCAAACTGGTTCTGCTTTTGCTATTTCGGTTTCTGTCTTTGCGAACGACTTGATGAGTCATAAGACTTTACTTTCGGAGTAATTCTCTAGATTGAAAACTGCCTTCGTTCTTCATTCTGGGCTTTTCTGGCATGTAAGTTTCAGGTCTCTTTGTAATCATGCTGCTTTTGTGAGCCTTTGATTCTGAGCTTTAGATGACCTATCGGTCGTTAGCATCTGTTGAGTGATACTCTGGAATCTGTAGTCCTATCGTATGTGGCACCCATTTCTGAAGAGGTCTCTTCTGTGTCCTCCGAGTATTGGCGTCTTCCCCTTTTCCTAGATGTTTCCTGCAAAATTGCTCCATGTTATTTCCTGTTTTATAGTTTGCGTAAAGGAAAAGAGTAATGGAAATAAAGATTGACATGAAAGCTTCAGATCTTATGTGCACATAGTTATGGCATTCAATAGTGAACTGACTCTTCGAAAAACAAAAAGCAGCAATTCGTACAATCATTAATTTCCTTTTTAAGGCGCGCACTTAATTCTAATTAATGGGCAGCTTTCCTTGAATACTGTGCCAAGGAAAATTCATGCTCATCGCAGATTGCAGATCGCAGATTTTTGTTATAGTATTGTGGTATCGCAATATCAGATCATCGCAGATCGCAGATTGTGGATCGTAGATCGCAAATCGCAGATCGTAGATATTAGTCATTATGTCCTACTCTACACGATTGCTGCGATATGCGACGTCGCACATCGGTCATCGGGGATTTCTTAAGCTTTTCATTTAAGAACGCTTATGGTAAATGCGATGCGATGAATTTAGCATCGTTTCTTCATGGTTTGTTATGCTCATAAAAGAAGTATTTCATTGCCTCGTAGTGATAAAATTCTAAGGAAAAACAAAAATGTTCCTAGAGATGTTTGTTTGAATTTTTATTAAGGGTCCCCTATTTGCTTGGTGTTATTGCTAATATCAAACAGAAGAGGGGGGTTGTTGGTGACCACAACAATGGTGATTCACTAGGAAGAACCAGTTATCTCTGATTTTCTATTGAATTTCAACTTCCGAAACAGAAAAAATTTCATCAGTCTAAACTTTGTTATGGACAGATAGAGTACATTATGTCTTACCCTATCAATGATACTTTGTTTCAAACTTTCTCTATTCCAATCGTTCGCTTCCTGAGGTTTAGTCTTTGTATTTACACCAACCATTACTTGGTCCTTTTTAAAAGATAAAATGAGGTCATCTCTGCTATTTTGGCCCTTTTTAAAATATACTCATTTACCGTAGGTAGAGCCTTTGCTGCCAGCAGGCGTCCATAGCCTCGACAGGGTTACATGTTACCCAGCAATGATCCTTTATCCTCCTTAAAGCTATCTACAACTTTTTCAGAGAAAAACCCATTTGATAATTTTTTCCTTTTTCATTCTCTAAAGAACAATGTCTTGGTTTGGTGGCCAAATTATGACACAGTCATTCACTTGATTTACACTTTTGCTGAACAAGTTGGCTCGTGATGAGACCCCTTGTCTTTTGATTGCAACAATCTTAAGTCGTTGCCCTGTTTTGGTGGACAGTATTGGCAAGGTCAGCAAGTTATAATATCTGTGATCATGATAAGTCGACTCGTGATGAGACCTCTTATTCTTTGAGACACAGTGTTTTCTCGGATTGTTTCTCTGAATGTTGCGATTTTCTTTAGCAGGGAGGAAACCATTGTTTTTCCTTAAGAAAGCTCTGGACGGTAATGATAGAGTCTGAAAAATAGCAGTTTTTATAGAGAATACTCATTTTATTATTGATACCTTTCATTTTGCTGATATAAAACAAGTTTTTGGCCAAAGGTTGCTTTCATAAAAAATTTTGAAGTTGGAATTAGTATCATATCTAGGCTAAAGCTGGACTCTATCTGTTAATAATAAAGATCATATTTTTTGAATTTTTTTTACTATTTGTACAAGCGAAAAATCAAAATCTAACAGAGAATTTGGTGTCCATTTGAAGTGAACTCCTGTAGTAACCATCTACAACTGGTTTTATTTATAAGA
>APFE030021732.1:225040-244164 GCA_000404065.3 Pinus taeda
AGGGTTGCTTTGTTCAATTGTCTGTAATCAACACAAATCCTCCACTTGCCATTTTTCTTGGGCACTACAACCAATGGGAATACCCACTGACTGTCAGAGATAGGATAGATAAAATTGACTTTCAACAGTTTCTGTAATTCTTCTCTAACAATATCCTGAAGCATGGGATTCATTCGTCTCTGCGGTTGCCTCACTGGTTTGATATTACTATCCGTATAAATGTGGTGAGTGCATGTTTCAGGGTGAATTTTGTGCATATCGATGTAGTCCCAAGCAAATGCTTTCTGGTATTTTCTCAATAATTGAATCAATTTTTCCTCCTGAGATGAGTCTAGGTGAGTGCCAATATTCAAAGTTTTTCCTGGACTAATCTCTATGGTCTTGCTCTGTGTGTTTGTGATAGATTGGATAGGAAAAATGTTCTTAAATGTTGTTTGCAAGGAATGAATGGTGCATGTTTCCTGAAAATTTTGTGCCAAAAGTTCATCTACAACATGGTATTGGTCATTTCTCAATTCTTCAGAAATATCAAGTTGAGAAAGGAACAATTCTACCAAATCATCATTATTACGTTCTTGAAAATCATAGATTTGGTTGATGCTGAAAACATATTGAACTTCTGCCTTATCATTGTATTTATCATCAAGCCATAAATTGTGTGCTACTGCTGGTGATTGTGCTGATGGGTAAAGAGTGAGTTGTTTTCTTTCAATTCCTCATGAAATGATCATATTACCCGATCTACATCCTATGAATGCATCAACAGTTGCTAACCATGGTCTACCAAGGATGATAGGGCGTCCTCCTAAATTGAATTTTGGTTGAAGAGCTAAAAAGTCCACTGGATACTCCCAAGAGTCCAGAATTATGTCCTCCAAAATCCCTTTTGGAATCACTTTAGACCTATCAACGAGTTCTAGAACAATTGTTGTGTGCTGCAAGTTTGTGAGCTGGAGTGTTTTCATTGTTTCAAGAGTCATCACATTTATTGCAACCCCAAGGTCATTTAAAGTGTTTGGAATATGTATGTTGTTAATGATTGTAGTGACTCTGGGAATACCAGGATCAACATACTTTTCCATTGAAATGGTGTTTGTCATAAGGCCAGCTAGATGTCCAATAACATGAATAGTTTGTGGATCAACTCTTTTCCTGGTAGGCTTCTTAAGGCACAGTTCTTTGATGGCTTTAGTATATATGGGAATGTCTTTTATGGCTTGTAGTAGTGGAATTTTTATATGGACATTCTTTAGCTCATCTAAAACATCGAATTGTGGTATAGACATGGGAAGTTTTGTTTGGACCAATCTGTCTGGAAAAGGTGGTGGATGCAAAGGTTGCATTTGTTTATTTTTGATGTCATCATTTTGTTTCCTTCGAATTGGAGTTTCATTTTCATTTTATTCGTTTTCTTCTTGTTTATCAGCTGTTGGAGATTCTTTGTGAAGTACCTTACCAAACCTCAAATTGATATTTTGCAAAGGTAATGTGGGATATGATGGTCCCTCATCTACATTGTAAGCTAGTCTCTCTGCTCTGTTATTTGGATTTGGTACAGGTTGAGCAGGGATTTGAGTAGGTCTAGGAGGTTGTGGGTTAGATGGAAGTTGTAATTGTGGTGGATTTATTGGTGGAGGAGCAGGCAATGCTTGTTGAATGGGTTGGGGTTGATGTTGGTAAACAACTTGCTGCTGAGGATATTGTTGATATGGTTGAGGATATGGCGAATATGGCTAATGATATTGTTGATATGGCTATGAATATGGTTGGTATGGTTGAGGATATGGTTGATATTGTTGAGAGTATTGCTGAGATGGTCTCCATTGTTGTTGTGGGTAACTTTGGTGCTGCCATGGCATGGGTACATTCCACGAATTCTGAGCATACATCTAATCATGTGCAGGAAATCGCAAATTTTGGTTTGGGAACATACCTTGAGGTGGAGGTCTTGGCTGTCATGGTCTCTTTGCACCCATGAAATACACATTCTCCATATCTGTATTAGCTGCCACATTACAATTCTGCAAAACCTTGACTTTAGAGCAATGAAATATATCACGATTTTCAGTACAAAAGGCACAAACTTGAATTTTTTCTAATGGGCAATCTTTTAAGGCATGTTTCTTCTGGCATTTTGGACAAAAGACAACCATCATTTGATCTTCCTCTTCTTGTATTTTCTTAGCTTTAAGAGTGTCAATTTGAGTTCCTAAGGTGCTCAATAGATCTATTTTGAATTCCTCTAACAAATTTCCTATTTCAGCTCGTGCGACACTTGCTAAAGCAGATTTTGTGGCTTTGGATGATATGGTTCTTTTTCCAATTTTGGCTTTGCTCCTAGAATACTTTTCACATAAATTAGCAATTTCTTCGAAAGGTAAGGTGGAAATATCACCTTTGCCCATCAAATTAAGATCATCTAAGTATTCCTCTCAAATGCCCTTCAAAAATATTGTTCGAATGAGATCAAGAGTCATGGATCGATGTTTTGATTTTTGTAAATTGTAAGCAAATCTTTCCAAGTACTCCTCTAGATTTTCATCCTCTTGTTGATTCATCCTAAATATATCATCTTTAGAATCTTTCGATCTACAATAAGGTTGGTATTTCTTTAGGAATATTCTTCTCATGCCATCCCAATTAGTTATTGCATGCTCACCAAGTCCCATGAACCATCTTAGTGTTGATGCTTTTAATGTTGCTAGGAAGAGCCTAAGCCTATGGGCATCATTTGTGTAACCATATGTTCGACATACAATGTCAAATTCAAACAAGAATGAATCTGGATCTTCTGAAGCCATGCCATAGAAGTTTGGTAACACAGAAGGAGGTATGTTTTTCATTTTTATTTCCTCATCATGATTGTCTTCTGGTTCGTGAATAGGAAATTTAAAGGTTGACTCTTCCTCCTCTCTTTGATCTTGTTGTTGTTCAGGAGTGGATCTTCTTACTGATCCTCCTCCTTCGTCAACCATTTTGATAGATTCCTCTGGTGATTTAATTGCTTGTTCAGTGTCACTTGCTCCAAAGAGAAGTTGTTCTAAAGATTGTTGAGTTATTTTTCTACTTTCTCTTTTTGTAGAGGATTCAGGGAGATGTTTCTTCTGTGATTCGTGTGCCAATAGGATTTGTCTCTCAATAAGTGTAAGTCTTTGACCTAATTTGTGTTTATCCTCTAATTTTTGTATGGTGACTTCCTCAGCTGGTGTTGTGTGTTCAATTTTTCCTAAAGGGTCTGCTCCTGGTGGTAGGTTAGTTTTTGGATGGGGGTTTTTATGAATCTACCTTTATTATCTCTAGATCTAGGCATAAGCAAACATGACTTCTAAAATGACAATTAAAATCAAATATATGTTGTGTTTTTGTTTTCATTTTAACTTTTTTTTTTTTTTTTTTTTTTTCAAAATCCTCTAACTGCGCCTCCCCGGCAACGGCGCCAAAATGTAGTGGCCAATATAGGGTGCTAGATTAGACTAGATTTAATATCAACCAAGGTAGGTAAACTTAGAGGCACGTATCTAAAGTCTATAGACATAAAAGGATCTCATCTACCTAATTAAGTGTCTACTATGACAGGCTACAACACTCCTTTACAGGAGATTGAAATATGTTTCCTCTCACACCTTAACACTCAGATCATCTAATTATCTAACTGTTCTAAAGAAACAACGTGTTACTAGTATGAGTTTTCAACCCTCTTACAAGAATATCATTCACAAAAGCTCTTTCCAGCTAACACACTAAGCATTCATGAAAACCAAAAGCTCTTTTAAGCACACTGAAATTTTAAATGCATGAAAACAGAGTCCACAGAGATACTTCGAAATCTAATGATTGATCAAATCTTTTACAAGATATTGTTCAATGATCTAGCAATTGAATTCTCAAGCTATCACCATGAATATTATTTGCAAGAACTTCTAATCAAATCAATAAACTCACAGGCAAGAAAATAACATTAAACGCTATTCACACTATTCAAATTCGAAAACGCTATGGAAATGAAAATAAAAGTATATCAATCTCCACGTAGGGCCCGTCCACACTTCAATGGCATACTTAAGAAACTTCAAGTGATGAAAACGTTAACACATATGCATTGTAATGGTAAAACGATGCTTGTAATTAAGTTCTAGAAATCGAAATCACATGCAAGAGCAATGTTCTGGAAACAATACACAAGAACAACAATCGTTCTGGACAATACAATACGCAGTCTTTTATCTACTTGTCTCCTATCCTATATTCACTAACTTTCCCTCTATAATCGAATGTACATACATTATGCAGATGTTTCTGCTTTTACAAAAAGAGTGATTTTTGTCTTTTCTAATCTTAACTGATTTCTAAATCAAAACGAAATCAGTTTGGGAAACTCTGGCTTTTTGCTGCCTTTGTGACCAAAAAGGCTGGGTTTGACTAGCATTGACCATGTATCCAGGAGCTTTATATTCGATGTTGAATAGATCTTTCACCATGTATGTACATTCTAGATCACGTTCCTATCCTTTGTTTTGATTTTCCTGCCATGCCACGTGTCACATCATAAACCATTTACAAGAAGTCATGACATCCTGTAATTTTGTTGAAAATTTCTAACTTTTAACATAAAAATTCACAAATTAAATTTAATGTAAAATAACAACTATAATGCTTTGATTAATCAATTTCAATGGACTATGAGGGGTTTATGGGAGAAAAAGATAGACAAATGATGGATTTCTAGAAGAAAATGATGGCAATGAAATGGTATCAACACTGATAATACATTGATAACTTCTATCTCCCAGAAACTCTTTGGGATCCAGTATTCCAGTAGTGGGGACAATGTTAACCATTTCTATGAGTAACAACCTTAGACCCTTTCAATAGCCACCAGAGAGCCTTGGGTTAAATTTCCAGATTGTTCAAAACACATACAAAACTTACTAAATATCAAGCTAGATAGACAAGGCACTTCCCATAAGTAATTACATGCATAAGTGTGTTGAGGGCTTCCAAACAAAACCAATGTTCACATATAGCATACTAAGACATCCTAAAAGCGATACAAGCATAGGAAAGCTAGGCGTAGCCTTTTAAAAAATGGAGAGTCGAGCACCATGAGAAACTATTAATCTAATATGATAACTAGATAGAGGGAGTTGGAGTTGCCTTGGGGTGGATCCTCTGTTGAAGCATTGATAACAACTGGTGTGTGAGGCTGCAAATATGATCTAGAGTCGGAATTAGACATAATGTAGCACTCCACTCATGTTAATCTGGCCACGCTATCGTCCATATTATATCTAAGTCCTGAAGAATTAATTTAATCTCCTATTGTCCTGCAAATAACTGATAGTGGTCAACTTGCTTGTCATAGATGACCATGTGAAACAAGGTTTATAGTTGAAGGTGCACAACCACTGAGTGAAGAAAATGAAGCCTCCTTTTTCGAATTTTTTTAGGATCCGGAGTCCAACTGAAGGTGTCGTCGTTGGTTTCAGAATCATAAAAGTATGTACAATCCCCAAATTCCTTAGTTTCCAAATGAAGAATCTTGTTCTTCACTTCAAGGGGGACAAAATTGAAATGATAAGCCATGGAGTGCCAACGAAAGAGACGTCGATGACAAGAGGAGGATGCACCTGAGGGGCCACCCCAATGACTAGGTAGACGTTACCTAGGAGCCATGAAATAATAGGAACAATGTGTTTAAACAAGTGAAATTGGGTTGACTAGGAGATGATGATGATGATGGACAAGCAACATTACATAAGTGTGAAGACTAAATGAAATGAGGGCATCATCAACTATATAAAGGAAGAACGACCCAAAATGACTTACTAGGTAAGACCCCCTTTCAAATTGAATTTGCAAAAGAAACTGACGGATGGAACTAGGAGACACAGACTAGCCAAGACCTGACCTGTGAGACTATCAAAACCATATTGAAAATGTGATAGAATACCATACACCACATACCAATACAGGACAACTAGATGATATACCTGTAGAGTCAACAATTTGAGAGGACATAGTGGGTAACACAATGACCAACTCAAAGGAGGGACCCATCATTATGTTATGGAGAAATAAAACAAAGAACATGGGCACCTGCAATAAGCAGATATACTACCAAGGCGAAACGATACACAATAACTAGTGAATTGACAACAAGAAATGAATCGTAAAGGTTGGAAATACATAGATAGACCTTCACATAAGTCGTTAAGCTCCAACGTTTGTAACTAGGAGCCAAAGGAGAGTTTGAAATCTTTTTTGGTCCTACTAACAATATTGAAAATATGCCACCTTGGGACAAGGTCCATATGTTTATAAAGGAAAACCAATAGGAGAGGATCGAACGAGCATGAGAGAAGGCCTTAGTGAGTGAAAACCAAATAAGGACAAGTGCGTGTAATGGAAATAATGTTAACATCCACATTAAAAACCCAATTCATGTGCAATCTTCCCCGAGATGAATCCATGATCAACTGCGATGGCCGAACACAACAAACAAGGGGAATGTTGGACTGAGACCCCTCTCCCACCACATGCCCACATTTAAAACTGATTTGACAATGATTGATGTGTTTGAGACTAAAGGCTGTGTGGAAGCCACACGAGGATGAGGTTAGGATAGGTGGAGACCTTAGCTCTCGTTCCCATGCACACCTTCCTTTTCACCACTGTCATTACACACATGCTAATCATGGTAACTAATGCACCTTTGAAACATTAATGTCACCCCCATCAATGATTTTATTGTTGATTGTTTATTAGCTTGGGAGGTACTCCAACCCTAAGGCTTTATGGTTTGGACGGTGGAGCACCACAAGAGTCACTTGTGGGCTTGTAACCCAAGCTTGGGGTTTTGCACCCATTGGGATTACAACCAAAACCATGGACATATTTCGACATGTGATGGATGAGGATGATACCTCTCGTCAAGATGAATCTGACACAACAAAAATCATCCGATTCCGAGTTGTAGAAATGGAGTTATGAATTTTGAATGGATTTGTGGGTTAATATGGCACCAAATGGAGGTTGATTTGACAATTTGAAGTGCCACAAGTTATGTTTTAACACCACATAGAAGTGTATATATATGAGTGACTTTGTAGGTAACTTATCATCTATCCAAGTGCATCAAATAACCTCCACACTTCTCTGAGGCAACCACATACATAATACAAGGACAACATGAGGCAATTTTGTGATTTTTGAAGTGTTTTTGGCTTGGTATAGGTCCAAGCTTTTCTGCAGGGAGGAGGCTGAATAATAGAGAGGAGTTTAGGCCTGTTTTTAGGTGTGGATTGGTAGAATAGGACTCTGTTTACTACAACGAGGTAGTATGGTCTCTTTGGAGTGTTGTGAGGATTGTTTAGGGTTGTTGTAGGATGTTGCTAGCCTAAACAACAATGTAGAGGAGAGAAATAACGTTGGGAGTGAGTTGGAAGGCTCATCCAAGGACTAACCTCTCCCTAGAACACAACACTTGATTACAAGAGAAGATTGGAGCCAAACCGCAGTTGTTGCAGTGATTTTAAAGGGTGCATAGAGGGTTGTAGCAGTGGGTGATCATCCCTAACTAGGAGAAAAACATGCAACAGTGAACTAACCAACAAACTAAGGTATATATGGATGATTGTTGGTTGATTTGATGCTAGGGATGATGTCCATGTCTAGAATTAATTTGTAGAATCTCGTGGAAGCCATTTGGAGGACTTGTCTTGATGGTTGAAAGTCCCTCCTATGAGAAAATCTTGCAGTGAGTGGATTGGGCATCATTAGATTGTTGGAGGGAAACGTGTTGAACCTAAAGTAGCCCTAGAGAAACATACAAGAAGGACATTGATTGTTGCATGATTGGGTGAAGATTGTAGCCTAATGTGTAGCTCTTTGATGGACACAAGAGGCTACTAGATTTTCATTGTATCTTGTATTCCATAGACGGTTGTATTATTTAGAATGGTTTAATATAATGAAGATTGGGTTATACATTATTGTACAATACTTTGTTAAAAATTGTCTATACTTATGCATGTGTGATTTACTACTTTCTATTTTCTACTACACAAAGTAATTCTATTAAGATTATTAGTTTGGTAGCATTAGAGATTCTAAGATTCTAACCTAGACCCAAGATCGTGGAAATTCAACATGGGTTTAGAGCGTGTCTGAGCTACTTTGGAAGATCGTGAATTAGAGTTGTGCACAATAAAGTACAACTTAAGAGGGAGTTGGTCACATTGTAGGTGAAAATTTTGAAGATGCAGGTTGGTCTCCGGTGTGAGTACAGGTTGGAGGGGTTTTCCAACTATAGTCCATCGAAGGAAAGGATCAAGTTGGTCTTGCAGGTAAACAAGATCTGGGAGTTTGCCGATAAATCCATCCAGAAGCTAACTAACCCAAAGGATATGGAAGTTTATAAGGATTTGGATATGAGGGTGAGATTGATCATCCTTGATGGTGTGAAGGATCCCCTAATACCTCATTTGTACGTCAAGAACATTGCACATGAGATGTGGATGACTCTTTAGAAATTTGTTCCAGAATAAGAATGATAACCATGTATTAGTATTGGAGGATAAGTTGAAATCCACCAAGATGATACAGGGTGAAGGGGTGACTTCGTATTTGACGAGATTATCTCAGGTCAAAGATGAGCTTGTTATCGTCGATGTGACTATTTTAGATTTTGATATGGTGAGGATTGCTTTGAAAGGGTTCACTGAGGAATGAAATCCCTTCATCAAGGGGATCATTGCCAGAGAGAAGTTGTCAGATTCGATTAGGTTGTGGGACAACTTCATTCAAGAGGAGTTGCGAGACGAGGATGCTCATCCAAAGAAGAGGGCTTTCGATGATGACATGGCACTTGTAGCACGAATGAAGGGTAAGTAGAAGAATGAATTGAGTAAATTCAAGTGTTTCAATTGTGGCAAGATGGGTCATTTTTCATCGAGATGTCTAATGAAGAAGAAGGGAGATGATGAGAAGAAGAAAGGGAAGCAGGTCATCAGTGTTGCCACTTCTACTAAGATAGATTCTCTCACGGGGAGGTTGGAGGAGGAGGACTTTGCTATGACCTATCATTCCTCACAGGGTACTATCGATGAGGATGGATGGTGCATGGACAATGGTGCGTCAAAACATATGACAAAGTCATAAGAGGTTTTCGAGACTCTAGTTGAATGGGACTTGAAGTTGCACATGGTGTTGGGCGACAAGAGTCAGAAGGTGATCTAAGGATCGGGAGTTGTGCCATTCAAAATGGAGACATGAAGAGTGATGTGGGTCGAGGATGTATTGTTTGTACCAGGGCTCATATATAGTGTGATATCTGTCTCAATGTTCGAGAAGAATAGGTTTGAGGTCTTGTTCCAAGATGGGAAGGAAATACTCAAACCTAAACGCTCTAGCTCCACAAGTATTATACTTGGAGTTAGAGAGCATGGTCTATAAATGTTAACGGGTAAGCCTATGGATCATGGGAAGAAGAAGAAGGATGCTTCTAGTGATAGTGACACTTCTGAGAGAGGCGTAGTTCATGCAACATGGATTGTTGCAGTGGTGAGTGCCAAGAGTTGGGTGAGTGTTGCAAGCAATGGCGATGATGGCGAGTTAATTCCTAGTCTTGGAAGTACCTCCCTCGCTAAGAGGGAGTGTTGATTTTTGAGTAGCTTTGAGGGTATTCCAAGCCTTAAGGGTTTAGGGTTTGGAGGGTGGAGCACCACAAGAGTCACTTGTGGCCTTAGAACCCAAGCTTGGGGTTTTTCACCCATCGTGATTTGGGCCAAAATCATGGACACATTTTGACATTTGATGGATAAGGATGATAGCTCTTGTCAAGACGAATCCAACGCAACGAAAATCATCCAATTCTGAGCTGTATAGATGGAGTTATGATTTTTTTAATGAATTTGTGGGTTAATATGGCACCAAATGGAGGTCGGTTTGACAATTTGAAGTGCCACAAGTTATGTTTTAACACCACATAGAAGTGTATATATATGAGTGACATTGGAGGTCACTTATCATCTATCCAAGTGCATCAAATAACCTTCATACTTCTCTGAGGCAGCTGCAGACATAATACAAGGATAACATGGGGCATTTATGTGATTTTTGAAGTGTTTTTGGTTTGGTACATGTCCGAGTTTTTATAGGGAGGATGCCACATAATAGAGAGGAGTTTAGGCGTGTTTTAGGTGCAGATTAGTAGAAGAGGGCTCTATTTACTACAACGAGGTAGTATGGTCTCTTTAGAGTTTTGTGAGGATTGTTTAGGGCTGGTGTAGGATATCGCTAGCCTAAACAACAACATAGACGAGAGAAGTTACGTTGGGAGTGGGATGGAAGGATCATTCAAGGACTAAACTGGATCCAGGGACCACGTTTCATAAATTTTCAAACTGGATCCATGAATATCAATCAAACATCAAATAGATCTACAATCAACCAACTTCCTTGTACAAATACTGAATCAATAATTTCTCAGCACACAGCAACTAGACACCAATTCAGAACCTTGAACACTGCAGTAATAGACAAAAGCAGCTAAAACATATTTCAAGAAAAGTCTGCAACTTCACCAATAGAAATCTGTGGATATCCGCACCTCTGCTGTGTCAAGCCTACGGGTCTCCGCACCTGCGCTGTTCTTGAACCCGCGGACCTCCGCACCTACACCATATCTAGCCTGCGGACCGCCGCACCTACGCTGTGTCGAACCTGCGGACCTTCGCACTTGCGCTGTGTCTAGCCTGCGGACCTCTGGGTATAGATAATTTATCAGACTTCAATTATACCCCAGACTATCAGTTTTACAGATCTAATCATGCGCCAAAGAGATCTCGACCCATCAGTAGATTCGTCTTGTAATGCTCAGGTTTCTCCTTGATTCAGGTCTAGCTATAAATCACCAACCGATCACTAGAATTTTAGATCTTGCTCTTCTTAAGATATTCAATACATATGTGTACAGCCAAATGATCTCCTTTCCTTTTTATAGTCTAGGCCTTTCTCAAACCATGGTCCAAAACCATAGAGATCCAATACTAGGGACCCAAAACTTGGGTTCAATACTTTAGATGCAAAAACCACGAACCAAAACCATAGGATCAAAAATGTTAGACTAAATACCATGGACCAACCCACGTGCGCGCGTTTCTCTCTACATGAAAGTGCATGTCTTTTACATCCGCTCTTTTTGTTCGGTACACCTGCGAACATGTCCGCACCTTTTGATCAGCGCACTAGTGGAACCTGCCGATGACCGCAACTTTGTGAATCAAGAACCTGCGGATCTCTCATTTTATACTATTTTGAGAGCCTAAACTTGTGATCTGCTACTTGAGTGAGTTTCCATCAAGGACAACACTTATGTCATTGAGCCAAACCTATGTCATAATGCCAACAATCTCCCCCTTTGGACTTGATGGCAACCCAAGGTCACTCAAGGTCTTTCCTCCCCCTTTGACATCAAGGGCAAAGGGTTATGCTCCCCCTGAGTACATGTTGAAATCTGTGCTCTGCTGTGCTATCCAAGCTCCCCCTGACATATAGGCAAGATCTGCAAGAAGATGTTCTACAAAAGAAAATTGTCTTAATACATCATAACTAACCTTCCTATCACCAAAGACTTCATACATACGACTCCCAACCAAGAGGGGATACATGATATAATAAGCACATTACATTATCCATCCCAGGCATAGTGGGGCAACCAAGACAGGTCGTTACATGACCTTGACAAAAGACATAATATCAACAACAATTGTCAATCATAGATTAGTATCCATGTTCTCCTTCTGCACTTGCTCCTCCTGACATCAAACCAACTGGAGAATTGAACCAAGATCTTCTATGATAATTCCAACAATGCATTATTAGAAGAATATATGCTCCCCCTGAACATGTGCCAGATGGTCTCTAACAGACCCAAATCGGACTCTTCTCATCCTTGCTTTTCTTCAAGTCGACTCTATCCACATAAACCAGCGTATGTACACGTATACCCCATATGAAACTCGCATACAACAATCTCTGAAATAGACAAGATTCAATAGCAAGATGATGCATCAACTACCCCAATATTTTGTCTGAGGTATTCAAAGGTTTCCCTGGTCAGTGGTTTGGTGAGAATATCAGCAATGTGTTCCTTAGAGGGAACATACTCCAATTTGACCTTTTGTTCAAGCACTTGTTCTCGGAGAAAATGATACTTGATCAGTATGTGCTTAGTCTTTGAATGCATGACATGATCCTTTGAAATACTGATTGCACTTGTATTATCACAAAAAATGGAGATAGGTGGAGTACAAGTGATTTGAAGATCTTGCAATGTTTGCATCATCCAAAGGAGTTGTGTGCAACAAGATGCCGAAGCTACATATTTTGCTTCAGCTGTAGATAACGCAATAGAGCTTTGTTTCTTGCTGAACCAGGATACTAATCTAGGACCCATGAAGAATGCACCACCACTTTTCCTATCATCCACACTTCCTACCCAATCCGCATCTGTGTATGCATGAAGTGTGAGATCTGTACCTCTAGGATACCATAAGCCATAGTTTTGAGTTCTTTGAAGATACTTGAAAATTCTCTTAACTGCCTAAAGATGAGTTTCCTTTGGATTTGCCTGAAACCTTCCAACTATTCCCACTGCATGCATAATGTCTAATCAGGTACCTGTTAGATAGAGCAGACTACCAATCATGGATCTATAAGTTGGTTGATGTACTGCTGCTGATTCATCATTTGCGCTGAGGCTGCATCCTATCACCATAGGGGTACATACTGGTTTCGAATCCTCCATCCCATATTTCTTCAAGATCTGCTTGAGATATTTGGTTTGTGATAGAAAAATGCCGTCTTTGTTTTGCTGGACTTGTAAACCAAGAAAATATGTGAGCTCACAAAGCATGGACATTTCAAACTCTTTCTGCATCACCAAGGCAAAATTTTGACTCATGTCTTCTTCATTGCTACCAAAGATGATATCATCAACATACACAACAAGTATCAACAATTTATCATTGTCAACTTTTATATATAGATTGCTATTAGTTGATCCTTTTATAAAACCTTGTTGATGAAGGTACTTATCCAACCGATAATACCACGCGCTTGGAGCATGTTTAAGGCCATAGAGAGCCTTTTTGAGTCTGCATTCAAGTTTTGGATCATTTCCAAGAATAAACCCATCTGGTTGTTCAATATATACTTCTTCATTTAAGTCTCCAATCAAAAAGGAAGATTTCATGTCCATTTGAAATACTTTGAACTTCTAAAAGCTAGAGAGAGCAAGGAACATTCTTATAGCCTCAAGTCTGGCAACTGGAGCAAAAGTTTCTGCAAAGTCTATGCCTTCTTGTTGCGCATATCCTTTACAAACAAGTCTTGCCTTGTTTCTAACCACATCCCCATTTTCATTTAGCTCATTTTTGAAAATCCATTTTGTCCCTATGACATTCTTATATTTTGGTCTAGGAACCAACTCCCAATTGTTATTCTTTTCAATCTGCTCAAGTTCTTCCTCCATGGCCTTGATCCAACATTCATCTTTGCAAGCCTCACTTACATTTTGCGGTTCACTGGAGGAGAGCAATGCTAGATAGCTTGAAGCTTCTGAAATGGTTCTTCTTGTTTGAACACCTACCTCTTTTTGCCTCAAAATTTGAGATTCTGGATGATTCTCCTGAACGTATCTGGATGGAGTCTTTTCTTCTATCCTTATCTGTTCTTCTGGTGCCTCATGGGTTTCTTCTTCGTCATAATCTAATTTGATGTTGATGGATAGTCTTCACCATCTTCGAAATCTTCAGATTTTACCTGCCTAGGAGTGTTTCCTTCTTCATCAACCACTACATCAATGCTTTCAACAATTTTACCAAGTCTTTTATTGTAACATTTGTAAGCTTTGCTGTGGGGAGAGTAGCTAAGTAAAATGCCTTCATCTGCTCTAGGTTCAAACTTGCCAAGATTTTCATCAGTCCTTTTAATGTAGCATTTGCTTCCAAAAATTTTGAAGTATTTTATCGTGGGAGTCTTACCATACCAAAGTTCATGAGGAGTCTGAGTGCTATTTACCCGAACGTTTGTCTTGTTGAGAATAGTAACAGTGAAAAATGCGGCTTCACCCCAGAAGGTTGCAGGAGTTCCAAACTCATCCAGCATAGCATGAGCCATTTGTTGAAACGTTCTATTCATCCTTTCCACTACTCCATTTTGCTGAGGAATCCTTGCAGCAGAAAATTCCCTTCTTATTCCATGTTCTTCACAAAAATTGAAAAATTCATCTGTGGTAAATTCCCCTCCTCGATCAAATTTGAGGCATTTGATTCTGTGATCTGATTCGTTTTCAACCAAAGCTTTGAATGACTTGAACTTTTCAAAAGCTTCATCTTTATATTTCATGAGTCCTATCCAACACATCCTTGAAAAGTCATCAATGAACAATATGAAATAATCTTCTCCTCGAGGTGACCTCTTCCTAGTTGGACCACATATATCAGTGTGGACAAGTTCAAGTGGCCTACTAGCTGATCCTTCCTTCTCAGGGAAATTAGTTCTGGTTTGCTTACCAAATTGCCATGATTTGCATATTGTATTGTCTGGAATTCTAATGTCAGGAAGATCACGAACTGCCTGATATTTGCATGCTTTCCTAATCTGAGAGAAGCTAAGATGCCCCAGACTTCTCTGCCATAGCCAATGTTCATCATTCTTACTTAAATAGCATTGTTGTTGTTCTCCCTTGAGTACGTATAAGTTGTTTGGAGTTCGTATGCCTCTGATCACTGTTTTTCCTGTATTAAGCTCACGAAAAATACGTCCATTTGATCGAAATATTACCTCAGTTCCTTGATCACACATCTGACTGACACTCAATAGATTATGCTTTAAGCCATCAACATACATAACATTTCTAGCCTTGACCTTTTCTTTCAAACAAACAGAGTCTTTACCTTTTATGAATGCAGGGGTGTCATTTCCAAATGAAACCTTCTTTTCCTTTTCTAAGGCACTATATGCCTGAAGTTTTTCTTTATTACCTGTCATATGTTTCGAGCATCCACTGTCGATATACAATTGATTTTCTTGTCCTTCCGCATATAAGGCTATCCCACATCTTTCCAGTTGCATTTCTTTCCTTTTCCATGTTTTGGAACTCAATGAAGCTTGCTCCTTCTGAGTTGTTTACCGAAACCTGCTTCGGCATTCAGAGTCTTCATGACCAAAGTTGTTACAGATAGAGCATTCTATGTCATTTTCAAGAGTAGAGAAGTTATTGTAGGTTCTTTTCATGATTCCTATCATACTCATTTGTTTTTGAGCTTCCCTAGTCATGATGGTCTTATAGGCAACACATTGAGCAACTTTATGACCAAAGTTATGACAAGAGAAACATTGGCCATTGAAGAAATTCCTGCAATTATCAAATCTACCAACCATATGGTTGTAGTTTCCATCCATTCTTAGCCAAATTGAGAATGATTTACCTAGTTGAGGCTTCTGTTCATCCTTGACGTGGATTGCCCCCGATTTACTTGATAATCTTTCATCATTCTTAAAGCAAATTGTCCCTGATTTACCTAGTGATCTACATTATACTTTTGTTGTCGATTGTCAACTTGTTCACTTCTCCTTGCAGCATCAAGATAACTTTTGGAGGTGGATGGCTTTTGCACTCGCTTCTAAGCTTGAGATGCTTCTTCGAAATATCCGAGACCAGTCTTAATTAGAGGAGAATGCTGCACTTTGATAATCTCTTCTAGAGTTTCAGACCCTTTAAAAATTTTGAGATTAAGGGCTTTTGTTTTCTCAATTTCTTTTCTAAGTCCCTCAATTTCACATTCTAACCCTTCATTGTGTTTATCTTTTTCAACAAGTTGGTATGTTAGAGTATCTATAATCATATTCTTTTCCTCCAAACAAACTTTAAGTTTAGTTCTTCATAAAGACCTTCTTCAATTATAGCATCCAAGAAATCATCATCTTCGAAAGCCATCAAAAGTCTATCATCATTACCTTGTTCATATTCATCACTATTTGACAATCCATCACTGCCTTCATGCGTGTAATAGCTCTTCTTATTCTGTTTTCTGTTCCATCTAACAGGTTCCTTACCTTTGTCTAGTTTATCTTTATGAGGACATTTTGCAACATAATGACCAACTCTTCCATAAGCAAAGCCTTTGAAAGGAAACTTACCTCTGAATCTACCAGTTCCCCGTTGAAGGTTCTTCACAAAATTTGATTCTTCCACTTCTTTTGACACATGTCCTGACTCATAGTAATCTCCTTTTCCTGAAGCCTTGAATGCAGCTTCTCTCCTGTCTGATGGTCCTCCTTTTCTCATTTCGTAAGCAGTTAGAATTTCGTGCAGCTGTGACATGATAAGGCTCTTTAGATTCTTCTTTTCTTCTATGGCAGAAACTTTTGAATCAAACTTGGGAGACAAAGATCTTAGAACCTTTTCAACCAAAACAACTTCTTTTATTTCTTCACCCAAGCTTTTCATACAATTTACGATCTCATCTATACATAGGATATAGCTAGCCACACTTTCATCATTATGCATTCTGAGACTTTCATATTGAATTCTAAGAGTTTGTAATTTTGCTCGCTTTACCTGTTCATCTCCTTCACAGCTCAAAATGATCTTGTCCCATATTTCTTTTGCGCTTTTGAGCTGCATAACCTTGATGAATTCTGATTGAGATAGACTTCCTAATAGAGTATTGACGGCTTTTCCATTTGTTTCATACTACTTCTTACTAGCTACATCTGTAGGAGTTGCTAATGGAAATGTGTATCATGTTTCCACAATATCTCAAACTTTTGTACGAAGAGATTGAAGATAGGCAGTGATTCTTACCTTCCAATAGACGAAGTTGCTCCCATCAAAAATCGATGGCCTGATAGATGCTTCCTTTTCGTAGTTGCTCATGATGATAGATCTTCCTTCAAGCGATAAAGCTTTTCCTGAAGGACCTGCTCTGATACCAATTGTTGAAAATAATACTAAGGGGGGGGGGGGTGAATCAGTATTATCAAATTCTTTTTCAATTTAAACAAACATTTGCAGATCTGACTTGCATATACCTTCCAAACTTATAATTTAATTTATTCTTAAGATGTTGATCATTAATCTATGTGTCAGAACCATATAACAGTGAACGTGAACAAGAAAAATAGAGCGGATAGTCACACCAAAGAACACAAGATATAAGGTGGAAACCCAATGTGGGTGAAAACCACCTGCTGCAATATGTCTCTATCTTCTTTCAATTAGAAACTTCTTTTTACAATGACTATGTACTGGTGTAGTCTTATACTAGCACGCAGGCTTCAACATGTAGAAGGCTACAACCTTCTCTTTTCTTCCAGGGACCACGTTTCGTAAAATTTCAGACTGGATCCATGAGTATCAATTAAACATAAAATATATCTGCAATCAGCCAACTTCCTTGTACAAAAACTGAATGAATAATTTCCCAGGACACAGCAACTAGACACCAATTTAGAATGGCTACTGTTATTGGTATGTGTTGGTATGTGTTGGCTAGTTGAATTGTACAATAAAAGTAGTTGCATTCTGTGGTTCAGCCCTAATCGACAGAAGACAATTTTGTTCATTATGTTGGGCTGAGATGAAGGCATTCTGCCATGTGAGCTGGTTGGCTAAAAAGGAAATAAAGGCTCTCAGCTGTATGTCACCAACCACAGGTAGCATATTCTTGTCCCTTTCTTCGGATACTACTTCATTGTGTAGGTAGAGCTCGCATAGCAGATTTTGGTCATTCTTAGGTGCCTCTGCAAAAGTTTGCATAAACTGTTCTGCTGTAACCACTTGATGGGGTCTCCCTTCTCTCACAGCTTTTATCTGCAAGAACGTCAATCTTTCCCTTAAAAATGTTGCATAATTAAAAGATGGCTTCCTCATGGCTAATATTCTTTGAAACAATTCGAACATCTGGGACAATCTGGTTTTTAGCTCTGTGATTTCTTTATATTGAGCTCTGCATTTCTCAATTGCTTCCCAGTTTCTATATGTGTGATTAAACCAGGTCCCTTTCTGCTGTTCAAATGTTTTACCCTTTGACTACTCATACTCTTTGCACCATTTTCCTTTCAATGCCTGAAAGATTTCTGTTTCTATACATGCATCATTAACAGAGGGAGACTCTGTTTGTGTATAAGCATCAGTAAGAAGAATCTGTTCTGTTGGAGTAGGCTGGGATACTCCCTCATCTTTTTCTCCGTTTGCAGCTAGTATCTCTTCCTGTTGCTGTCCTGATTCACTGTGTTCTGTGGTAATTGGGGTAGGCCGGGGTAGGTTTGTATCTTCTTGCTCCTTTGCTGATTTCTGTGTAAAAATTTCCTCCATAATAATTTGGGTGGGCCGTGGTGAGTCTATATTTTCTCCTGCTTTTGTCTCTGCTAGGGGACTTACTGGTTCTTGTGTTACAGTAAGTTCTCTGATTTGATCTTCTTTCTCCTCCAGAGAGCCTGTTGGTTCTTGTGTAACAATAGGTTCTTCTATGTGCACTTTCTCTTGGGAGCCTCTTGGTTCTTATGTAACAACAGGTTCTTCCATTCTAGAAGAGGGTTGTGATATTTATGTCTATGCAGCATCAGGTCTTTCCGTGTCATCTGCAACAGTGGCAACATTCTCTATTGGCTCTGCCACTACCTTGTATCCTGCTTGGGTATATATTTCGCCACAAGTGGCGCACATATACTCATTGTCTTCACTTTTCTCTGCTGCCGAGGCCACTCACACTAAAACATGCAGGCTGAATTCCTTTTGATATGCTTCTTTAATCCTTGTTATCTCCTCTTGATAATCCTGAATCTGTAATCTTAGGAATTCAATTTCCTCCTGCAAGGCAGGTATAGTGGGCTGATCTTGTGGGGCAGTAGGCTCCAGTGGAGGCAGAGGTTGCACTTCATCATCCTGGTCAATATTCCCCGTAGGTGGTTCTTGTGTATCACCTGGGGAAGTGGCTGGTTCTTGTGTTACAGCCATTCAATCCTTATTATCTTGGGTGTCGGCAGCTGGTTCTTGTGTATCAGCTGCCTTAACATATGATGTCACAAAGCTATGAATGTTCTGCATTTCCACT
>APFE030021732.1:244174-292375 GCA_000404065.3 Pinus taeda
ATACTAATCTAGAACCCATGAAGAATGCACCTCCACTAGTGCTTTTCCTATCATCCACACTACCTGCCCAATATGCATTTGTATATGCATGAAGTGTGAGATCTGTATCTCTTGGATACCATAAACCATAGTCTTGTGTCCCTCGAAGATACTTGAAAATTCTCTTAACTGCCTAAAGATGAGTTTCCTTTAGGTTTTCCTGAAACCTTCCAACTATTCCTACTGCATGCATAATGTCTGTTTGGATACCTGTCAGATAGAGTAGACTACCAATCATGGATCTATAGGTTGGTTGATTTACCACTGCTGATTCATCATTTGTGCTAAGGCTGCATCCTATCACCATAGGGGTACATACTAGTTTTGAATCCTCCATCCCATATTTCTTCAAGATTTTCTTGAGATATTTGGTTTGTGATAGAAAGATGTCGTCTTTGTTTTGTTGGACTTGTAAACCAAGGAAATATGAGCTCACCAAGCATGGACATTTCAAACTCTTTCTTCATCACCAAGGCAAAATTTTGACTCATGTCTTCTTCATTTCTACCAAAGATGATATCATCAACATACACAACAAGTATCAACAATTTATCATTGTCAACTTTTATATATAGATTGCTATCAGTTGATCCTTTTATAAAACCTTGTTGATGAAGGTACTTATCCAGCTGATAATACCACGCCCTTGGAGCCTGTTTAAGGCCATAGAGAGCCTTTTTGAGTCTGCATACAAGTTTTGGATCATTTCCAAGAATAAACCCATCTGGTTGTTCAATATATACTTCTTCATTTAAGTCTCCATTCAGAAACGCAGATTTCACGTCCATCTGAAATACTTTGAACTTCTGAAAGCTAAAGAGAGCAAGGAACATTCTTATAGCCTCAAGTCTAGCAACTGGAGCAAAAGTTTCTTCAAAGTCTATGACTTCTTGTTGTGCATATCCTTTACAAACAAGTCTTGCCTTGTTTCTAACCACATCCCCATTTTCATTCAACTTATTTTTTAAAATCCAATTTGTCCCTATGACATTCTTATCTTTTGGTCTAGGAACCAACCCCCAAGTGTTATTTTTTTCAATCTGCTCGAGTTCTTCCTCCATGGCCTTGACCCAGCATTCATCTTTGCAAGCCTCTCTTACATTTTGTGGTTCAGTGGAGGAGAGCAATGCTAGATAGCTTGAAGCTTTTGAAATGGTTCTTCTTTTTTGTACACCTGCCTCTTTCTGCCCCAAAATTTGAGATTCTGGATGATTTTTCTCAACGTATCTGGATGGAGTCTTTTCTTCTATCCTTATTTGTTCTTCTGCTGCCTCATGGGTTTCTTCTTCGTCATGAATCTGATTTGATGTTGACGGTTAGTCTTCGCCATCTTCGAAATTTTCAGATTTTACCTGCCTAGGAGTGTTTCCTTCTTCATCAACCACTACATCAATGCTTTCAACAATTTTACCAAGTCTTTTATTGTAACATTTGTAAGCTTTGTTGTGGGGAGAGTAGCCAAGTAAAATGCCTTCATCTGCTCTAGGTTCAAACTTGCCAAGATTTTCATTAGTCCTTTTAATGTAGCATTTGCTTCCAAAAACTTTGAAGTATTTCACCGTGGGAGTCTTACTGTACCAAAGTTCATGAGGAGTCTGAGTGTTGTTTCCCCAGACATTTGTCTTGTTGAGAATAGTAACAATGGCAAATGCAGCTTCACCCCAGAAGGTTGCGGAGTTCCAGAC
Source organism: Pinus taeda (assembly GCA_000404065.3). Classification (NCBI taxonomy): domain Eukaryota; kingdom Viridiplantae; phylum Streptophyta; class Pinopsida; order Pinales; family Pinaceae; genus Pinus; species Pinus taeda. The sequence goes on from APFE030021732.1 coordinate 245,899, forward strand.
TCATCAAGCATAGCATGAGCCATTTGTTGAACTGTTCTGTTCATCCTTTCCACTATTCCATTTTGCTGAGGAGTCCTTGCAGCAAAAAATTCGCTTCTTATTCCATGTTCTTCACAAAAATCGAAAAATTCATCTGAGGTAAATTCCCCTCCTCGATCAGATATGAGGCATTTGATTCTGCGATCTAATTCGTTTTCAACCAAATCTTTGAATGACTTGAACTTTTCGAAAGCTTCATCTTTATACTTCATGAGTCCTATCCAACACATCCTTGAAAAGTTGTCAATGAACAATATGAAATACTCTTCTCCTCGAGGCGACGTCTTCCTAGTTGGACCACATATATCAGTGTGAACAAGTTCAAGTGGCCTGCTAGCTGATCCTTCCTTCTCAGGGAAATTAGTTCTGGTTTGCTTACCAAATTGGCATGATTTGCATATTGTATTATTTGGAATTCTGATGTCAGGAAGATCACGAACTGCTTGATATTTGCATGCCTTATTAATCTGAGAGAAGCTAAGATGCCCCAGTCTTCTGTGCCATAGCCAGTGTTCATCATTCTTGCTTAAATAGCATTGTTGTTGTTCTCCCTTGAGTACGTATAAGTTATTTGGAGTTCTTATGCCTTTGATCACTGTTTTTCTTGTATCAAGCTCACGAACAATACATCCATTTGATCGAAATATTACCTCAGTTCCTTGCTCACACATCTGACTGACGCTCAATAGATTATGTTTTAAGCCATCAACATACATAACATTTCCAGCCTTGACATTTTCTTTCAAATGAACAGAGCCTTTACCTTTTATGAATGCAGGAGTGTCATTTCCAAATGAAACCTTCTTTTCCTTTTCTAAGGCACCATATGACTGAAGTTTTTCTTTATTACCTATCATATGTTTCGAGCATCCACTATCGATGTACCATTGATTTTCCTGTCCTTCTGGATATAAGGCTATCCCACATCTTTCCGGTTGTGTTTCTTTCTTTTTCCATGTTTTGGAACTCAATGAAGCTTACTCCTTCTGAGTTGTTTGCCGAAACCTGCTTCTGCATTCAGAGTCTTCATGACCGAAGTTGTTACAGATAGAACATTCTATTTCATTTTCAAGAGCAGAGAAGTTATTGTAGGTTCTTTTCATGATTCCTTCCATACTCCTTTGTTTTTTAGCTTCCCTAGTCATGATGGTCTTATAGGCAACACATTGAGTAGCTTTATGACCAAAGTTATGACAAGAGAAACATTGGCCATTGAAGAAATTCCTGCGATTATCAAATCTACCAACCATATAATTGTAGTTTCTATCCATTCTTGAGACAAATTGAGAATTTACCTGTGGTCGGTTGAGGCTTCTATTCATCCTTGACGTGAATTGCTTTTGATTTACTTGATAATCTTTGATCATTCTTGAAGCAAATTTTCCCTGATTTTCCTGGTGATCTGCATTATACTTTTGCTGTCGATTGTCAACTTGTTCACTTCTCCTTGCTGCATCAAGATAACTTTTGGAGGTGGATGGCTTTTGCGCTTGCTTCTGAGCTTGAGATGCTTCTTCGAAATATCCGAGACCAGTCTTGATTAGAGGAGAACGCTGCACTTTGATAATCTCATCTAGAGTTTCAGACCCTTTAGCAAATCTGAGATTAAGGGCTTTTGTTTTCTCAATTTCTTTTCTAAGTCCCACAATTTCACATTCTAACCCTTCATTGTGTTTATCTTTTTTAGCAAGTTGGAATGTTAGAGTATCTATAATCATATTCTTTTCCTCTAAACAAACTTTAAGTTTAGAAATTTCTTCAAAAAGACCTTCTTCATTTATAGCATCCAAGAAATCATCATCTTCAAAAGCCATCAAAAGTCTATCATTATTACCTTGTTCATCTTCATCACTGTTTGATAATCCATCACTGTCTTCATGCGTGTAATAGCTCTTCTTATTCTGTTTTCTGTTCCATCTAACAGGTTCCTTACTTTTGTCTAGTTTATCTTTATGAGGACATTTTGTAGCATAATAACCGACTCTTCCACAAGTAAAGCATTTGAAATGCAGCTTACCTCTGAATCTACCAGTTCCCCGTTGAAGGTTCTTGACAAAATTTGATTCTTCCTCTTCTTCTGACATATGTCCTGACTCATAGTAATCTCCTTTTCCTGAAGCCTTGAATGCAGCTTCTCTCCTGTCTGATGGTCCTCCTTTTCTCATTTCGTAAGCAGTTAGAATTCCGTGTAGCTGTGACATGGTAAGGTTCTGTAGATTCTGCTTTTCTTCTATGGCAGAAACTTTTGAATCAAACTTGGGAGACAAAGATCTTAGAACCTTTTCAACCACAACAACTTCTTTTATTTCTTCGCCCAATTTTTTCATACAATTTACGATCTCATCTATACGTAGGAAATAGCTAGCCACACTTTCATCATTATGCATTCTGAGACTTTCATATTGAATTCTAAGAGTTTGTAATTTTGCTCGTTTTACTTATTCATCTCCTTCATAGCTCAGAACGATCTTGTCTCATATTTCTTTTGCGCTTTTGAGTTGCATAACCTTGACGAATTCTGATTGAGATAGACTTGCTAATAGAGTATTGACAGCTTTTGCATTTGTTTCATACTGCTTCTTATCAGCTGCAGTTGTAGGAGTTGCTGATGGGAATGTGTATCCTGTTTCCACAATATCCCAAACTTCTGTACCAAGAGATTGAAGATAGGCAGTGATTCTTACCTTCCAATAAATGAAGTTGCTCCCATAAAAAATCGGTGGCCTGATAGATGCTTCCTTTTCGTAGTAGCTCATGATGACAGATCTTCCTTCAAGCGATCAAGCTTCTCCTGAAGGACCCGACTCCGATACCAATTGTTGAAAATAATACTGAGAGGGGGGGTGAATCAGTATTATCAAATTCTTTTTCAATTTATACAACTATTTGCATATCTAACTAATGAAACTTGTGTATACCTTTCATACTTATAATTTAATTTATTCTTCAGATGTTGATCATTAATCTGTGTGTCAGAACCATATAACAATAAACATGAACAGGAAAAATAAAGCAGACAGTCACACCAAAGAACACAAGATATAAGGTGGAAACCCAATGTGGGTGAAAACCACCTGCTGCAATATGTCTCTATCTTCTTTCAATTCGAAACTTCTTTTTACAATGATTTTGTACTGGTGCAGTCTTATACCAGCACGCAGGCTTCAACCTGCAGAAGGCTACAACCTTTCCTTTTCTTCGAGGGACCACATTTCATAAATTTTCAAATTGGATCCATGAATATCAATCAAACATCAAATAGATCTGCAATCAACCAACTTCCTTGTACAAATACTAAATCAATAATCTCTCAGCACACAGCAACCAGACACCAGTTCAGAACCTTGAACACTGCAGTAATAGACAAAAGCAGCTAAAACATATTTCAAGAAAAGTCCGCAACTTCACCAATAGAAACCTGCAGATATCTGCACCTCCGCTGTGTCGAGCCTGCGGGTCTCCGCACCTGCGCTGTTCTTGAACCCGCGGACCTCCGCACCTGCACCGTATCTAGCCTGCAGACCACCGCACCTGCATTGTGTCGAACCTGCGGACCTCCGCACCTGCACTGTGTCTAGCTTGCGGACCTCTGGGTATAGATAATTTATCAGACTTAAATTATACCCCAGACTATCAGTTTTACAGATCTGATCATGCGCCAAAGGGATCTCGACCCATCAGTAGATCCGTCTTGTAATGCTCAAGTTTCTCCTTGATTCAGGTCTAGCTATAACTCACCAACCGATCACCATAATTTCAGATCTTGCTCTTCTTAAGATATTCAACACATTTGTGTGCAGCCAAATGATCTCCTTTCCTTTTTATAGTCTAGGCCTTTCTCAAACCATGGTCCAAAACCATAGAGATCCAATACTAGGGACCCAAAACCTAGGTTCAATACTTTAGATGCAAAAACCACCAACCAAAACCATAGGATAAAAAATGTCGGACTAAATACCATGAACCAACCCACGTGCACGCGTTTCTCTCTGCATGAAAGTGCGTGTATTTTACGTCCGCACTTTTTGTTCGGGTGACCTGCGAACATGTCCACACCTTTTGATTAGCGCACTTGCGGAACCCGCTGATGACCGTAGCTTTGTGAATCAGGAACCTGTGGATCTCTCATTTTCTACTATTTTGAGAGCCTGAACTTGTGATTTGCTACTTGAGTGAGTTGCCTTCAAGGACAACACTTATGTCATCGAGCCAAACCTGTGTCATAATGCCAACAGGAAATTCAACATATATCACTTATTTTAAAAGGAAGCAATTATATGATGAGGGATATATTATAATTTTTTTTTTTATAAACCCCATGTTGAACATGCTTTTTTGAGAGTTCTCTTTTCCTTCAAATAAGATAATGCTCTCTCTCTCTCTCTCTCTCTCTCTCTCTCTCTCTCTCTCTCTCTCTCTCTCTATATATATATATATATATATATATTCACAGAAGGAAATACATCTAACCTTTTATAAATCAAACATACGTTTATACCTAGCTTGATATAAGGCACTTAAGGATTTAAATCATATCGGGTGAAACTTAAAAGGTTAAGTCATGAATGGTTTAACACTTGATATAAGTAGCCACTATCTGTTGTGATTAATATTAACCCTTTGATACATCAATCTCATATATTAGAATTAAAATTCATTCAATTTTCCACTCGATATTATTACAAGCCATCCATAGTTTGAAACCTCCACTCTCCAACATAATGGAATCACATATCAAAATTAAATTGTATCATCTCTCAATCTGATTTTGTTTCAAGAAACTGATTACCATGAAACTCAACCTCATGATTTGTCACATATCAACATATGATTTGAATTATTCAATTAACGATATATCTACAAATAAAATTTATTTTGAACCCAAAAGGTTACGTACAGGAAGAAGATAATCTCTTGTTATATCTTAGAATTTTGGTAGTCGCATATGAGAAGATCAAGAATTAACTAATGAAATAAGATCATTGGGATGTGGCAACATTAAAAGTTTTGGCCGCGAGCTCTTTTTACTATTTGTTTTCTCTAAAATTTGAAGAAAAAATTCTATCCAAGTGAGATATATTCTAGTTTTTAGGGTTTTGTTATGTACTTGAAGAAGATAATCTCTTGTTATATTTTAGAATTTTGGTAGTCGCATATGAGACGATCAAGAATTAACTAATGAACTAAGATCACTAGGATGTGGCAACATTAAAAGTTTTGGCTTCAAGCTCTTTTTACTATTGGTTTTCTCTAAAATTTGAAGAACAAATTTTATCCAAATGAGATATATTCTAGTTTTTAGAGTTTTGTCATTTATGGGTTAATTGGGGAGAAAATTTTAAGCAATAATTATTGCATAATATAAAAACAAAATAATCCAATTATCTTACATTTTTTCCCTATGTGGTTCACGGTCCTCGAAGATCGTTGATCACTACACCCACGAAATATTTGTATCGGGAAGATCTAACCAAAAGAATCACTTCTTGTCGGCTTAACCATGGAGCCTAATCTTGAGAGTTTCGAGAGAATTGAACTCATGACCTTTCAATAACAGAGGTGCCTTAACGATGGGGACTCAACCAATTGAGCTAGCCCTTGAGGCTATCCTATTATCTTACATAAAATAAGAGGCATGTAAAATATACTTTTACCTCGAATAATTCTACTTCAAGTTATTTCAAGAAAATAATGATGTAACAAGGTAAGAAAACAAATTTACTTCATTTCATTTCTAAATCATTATGTAACTTCTATGGAACTAATTCTCATTTTTTATGTGATGTAGGAAAGTTAATTGGAGATGTCTTAAATACTCTAGGCAAAAATATTTTAACTTGGTTGGAATAAATTACAACAAAGAAATAATTTATTTTACTAAATTACCACGGATTCAAAGTGAGGCCAATTAATTTAAATTAGCATTGACCCTAAAATTGTTATTAAAGAAAAAATTATAAAAACAGAAATGATAAACCAACTTTCAATGAAATAAAAAGGCTCGAATCCATCAAAACAAGAGCTTTGATTATGTAGGTGAAGAAGACTACACTTAGGAGTCCGATGGGCCAAATTTTTAGACAATACATTGAATATCAACCAGTAGATATGTCTCCCACAATGTAGATTCAGTCCATCTCTTCTTATTGTGAATGTACAAATTTTCTTATATGAATTCAAAAACTTTTCTTTATGTTTTTTGCAATCATGCAACTTAGTAAGATCACAATTTAGTAAATGAAATAATCATTCACATATCATGATCATGTATTAATGTTTCCTTGACATCTTTAATTAATGATTAAACTATTACAACGAAATATGCAATATGTCATGGATATTTTTAAACATTTGAGTTAGGGTTTGGATTAGGTGTCTTCTTGGAACTTCTAAATTAGTTATACATTTTCACTAATCTATCACCGTGGATATATTTTTTAGAAAACAAATCTTGTAGAGTTTATAATTGTTTTGTAAGTTATCAAAATTACATAATAGATTCATTATTTTCACGCATACAATGAATTATTTGATATAGATGTAGTACATTTTCTTTTATTAAATATATGTGGGAATATTAGCGTTATGAGCTTTTATGTTTAATAAATATTTCTTCTTTTATGTTGGTGGTTACCAACGCTATTCACTTAGGCATCCTCTTCTTCTTAACATATCGCCTATTAACTTTGAGAAATTTGTGTTATGGTAATGATGACACTTATTGGATATTTTTTTATCGACATTCTTTAATTCAAGTGTTTATTGTCTCCACTCTGTTATTAACTCCTCACTTTGTTATCGTACATACCATCGTTAACCTGGTAATCTAACACTTTAAACGAATGTTTTCGAGTAACTTGGGGCAATTATCATTTGTGCCATAGCGACAGTTACCCCCTTTGGTCCAAGGGGTCAACCTAAGACCTAAAGCAGGGAAGTTTTGTAAACTTCCATTAGATTCCTTGGCATTGACCTTTAACATGGTCAATTCGAGGAACAACGACCAAGTCTATTTCTCTCAAAACTTGTTGCTTTTGGCTTCTTCCTAAGAATGAATTTTCATAGCATGCCACATATCCAATTTTGCAAATATGGTTATGAAATTTCTACCACGTGTACCTAGAGATATCTTCTCTGTCTCATCCAAATTTTACAGTTCGAAACATCTCAGAAAGAAAGTTATAGCAAAAATGATAAGCTAACATGTTTGAAGTATGTTTCATGAGCATTTAGGAGCACTAAATTTCTCAAGTCATATCTCCAAAATTATAGCGAAATAGGGTTTGAAATTTCTACCACATGTACCTTGAGATCTCTCCTCTGTTTGCTACAAATTTTAGTTTTTGAAACACCACATAATGAAATATATAGCAAAAATACTAAGTTGACCCGTTTGAAGAAAATTTCAAGAGCAATCAAGAAGCCTAACTTTCTTAACACATATCTCTAAAATTATAATGAACTAAGGTTTGTAATTTGAACCACAGGCACATGACGATATTATATTTGTATACTCCAATTTTCATGTTTTGAAACATCCAAGAATAAAAGTTATATTGAAAATGCCAAGCTAACATGTTTGAAGAAGATTTCAGGAGCATTTAGGAAGCCTAACTTCTTTAAACCATATCTTTGAAATTACAATGAATTAAGGTTTGAAATTTGAACCACAGGTACATGAAAATATTATGTTTGTATTCTCGAAGTTTCACGTTCTAAAACATCCTAGAAGAAAAGTTACATTGAAAATTCCTAGACGACATGTTTGAAGAAGATTTGAGGAGCATTCAGGAAACCTAACTTTCTTAGACCATATCCTCAAACTTATAGAGAATCAAGGGCTAAAATTTGAACCACATGTACATGAAGATATTCCATCTATATCCTCTATTTTTCAGATTTTGAAACATCCCAAAAGAAAAGTTGATAGCAAAAATTCCCAATGACTTGTTCACCCCATAAATCATATTTTTGTTTCCAACTTTAGATTCCAAGAATCACCCCAAACATTATTTCTCAACTCCTCTTGTGACCTTAGATATGTTCTTTGATGGATTCATGTTAAAATAAGCTCATATTACCTCTGCTTATAGTGTTTGTAGATTCACTTATGGGGTTGACTTGTTAAACTGGTTGGATCGACCTGCTTGTATTTTAGTTGGGTTATCTTGACGAAATCTTTCATTTAAAAATGCAAACTTATGTGATTCATAATGTTATGATAAAATAATTATTCCTATGGAATTAGAGGGAGTGTAATATATCATTAGAAAGGTCTCAGAGTAAGCTTTCCAACCATATATCCTATGCCCCCATTTGAGCTAGGTAATTGGAGTTAAAACACATTTAAATATGGGTGTCTAAATGGGGCACCAAAATTCCAAAAACAATATTTCCAACAATCTTCATTTTCCAATATTTATCTTGGAGATAAGTAGGCTCTCCTTGTCTTTGACATCAATGACAACAATATTTTTAATATGAAGAATTAAATTCTTTGCTTAAGAAAGCAAAAAGCAAAAACAAATAATTTTTTATAGAAGAAAATACTTTAATATAGTTTTTATGAAGCAAGAAGAAATAGTGATCAAACACATATGATAGAATATGATATCATACCAAAAAACTCACAACTAAAGAAAAATAGGAAAAACTTGTAAAGATCAAATCATCATATTAGGAACATTGTAATTAAGATATAATGCATATATTAACACACAAAGGTAATAAGTGTAAAAACTATGGATACATGTGAAATCAAAAGGCATGTATATGAAAAGGTATTATTGATGAACGCCAAATTGACAAGGTTACAAGCACAAATGAAAGCAAATTCAAAAGATTTATAAGAAAATACTCTCAAAGGTTAACACCAACATAAATATCATAATATGGACTAATGAATTATCAAGCATATCATTAATTGAACACAAACATAAAAAAAATTAATTGAACACGAACACAAGTAAATCTTATCATTTGATCTCATTTTATGCTTTAAGGATGAAGCTCCATCTTAAGGAAGGAGGTACTTACATGTATGTAACTCTGTTTTTCAAAGAGAATCTTGCAAGATCTCTCATTTTCCTTAGCGTATTTGGATGGAGGGAAAGTTAATCTCCAACAATAACAGTAGATACTAGTGGCCTCTTTTACATTCTGCCCGTAGGCTTACAATTATACTCTAATTCGGCTAACTCCCTACTCTTCTCTCTTGTTTCCTTTTCAATACATCATTAGCAGTTTCTTTTACAGTTCGAGGAACTGTTCCTCAATTATGAAACAATTTCTTCAAACTAGTTCCTATCTAATCCTATTTTGTCTAATTCAAAAACTAACAATGGTTGATTCAGCCTTAATTTAAAATGACACAAAAAAAAACTAAATGAAACAGAAACTTGAAGTGTTTTCCTCTCTATTTGTCAAAATAAAACGAAAATAAAAATAACAAGAAACATCTCCCAGTTGTCGCCTCTTCATTCGGATGCTCCTACATCAGGCTCCCGAGGTAAATTAAATTCATGGCTCTTATCCATGAGCTCTTCAATGGAGTACCCGATGCTTTGAATCTGGCCAACATCTAACCAAGAACTATCTTCAATAGGATGACCCTTCCACTTGACTAGGTATTGCAAATATTCCTTCCTTCGAGTCCATATGGACACCTGGGTATCTAGGATCTGTTCGATCTCTAGAGGCTTTGCTGGGGGAATTTGTTTAATCCATGAATCATTATCTTTCTAGGTGTTTCGTGTTCGTCTTTCCGAACTGTCTTTGTCATCCACCGCATTGTAGTGGTATAGATCTGCTACATTAAAAATGGGTGAAATTCCAATACCTGGGGGTAATTACAGTTCGTAAGCATTCACACAAAACTTCTGAAGGATCCTGCAAGGCCCAATTTTTTTCCATTTCAACTTGTTGTATTCGCTTGTAGGGAACCTCTCCTTGCGTAGGTGTGCTAATACCAGGTCTCCTACATTGAATTGTACCTCCCGCCTTTTTAAATATGCCTTCTGCTTGTATCTTTGGCTGTTGTATTGTAATTTTAATTTCACCTGTTCATGAAGATCGCTGATTGCCTTTGCGAAATCTTCACCATCAGCACTCCTGCACTCCAACTGTCCCAAATCCTGTAACTCATGTACTCCACGTGGGTGAATTCCGTATAGAATCTGGAAAGGACTATTGCCCGTGCTTCGGTTGGGCAAATCGTTATAAGCGAATTTTGCTTGTGCAAGCACACGATCCCACTATCGAGAATTTTTTCCAACTAAACTCCTCAATAAATTTCCTAGACTTCGGTTCACCACTTCGGTTTAGCCATCGGTCTGCAGATGATAAGTTGAGTTGAAGTTTAGTTTGGTGTCTAATTTTTTCCATAAGGTTCGCCAAAAATGTCTTGTAAATATAACGTCTCGATCTGAAACAATAGACTTTGGCAAGCCATGTAATCTGACTATATCGGTAAAGAACAAATGTGCTACATGTGTGGCGTCACTGGTTTTCCTGCATGGAATGAAATGTGCCATTTTGGTGAAACGATCCACCACCACCATGATGGAGTCAAATCCCCGTTGTGTCTTTGGCAAACCTAAGACAAAGTCTAAACTGATTGAGTCCCATGGTCTGTTCGGAATGGGTAAGGGCGTATACAACCCTGTGTTTTGGTTGTGTCCCTTTGCAAGCTGATACACTTTGCATCTAGTCACAAACCTTTGTACATCTCTGCGCATCTTCGACCAATAGTAAAAGTGGCTCAACTGATCCAAGGTCTTGTCTATGCTAGAATGCTCGGCTAAACCTCCATTACGCTTTTCTGAGATTAAGTTCTTTCTCATAGAACATTCCAGAATACATAACTGCACTCCTTTGAACAACAATCCTTCCTGCATATTATAGTCTAGCCATGAACTATTATCTCTCAACAATGGATTTTGGCAAGCTTCATAGGCTTCCTTAAAATCTGCATCTGCCTCATACAAGTCCTTAAGATGTTCAAATCCTAATACTTGTATTGTACTTTCTTGTAGGATCAAATTCCTCCTACTTAACGCATCTGCCACTTTGTTGGCTTGACCGTTGATGTGTTTCAACACAAACGTAAAAATATGCAAGTACTCCACCCACTTGGCATGTTTATGGTTCAACTTATGATGATGCATAATATACTGCAACGCAGAATTGTCCGAAAATAAGACAAATTCATTGGCCAACAGATAATGTCTCCAATGCTTTAGCGCTTGAACCACTGCATAAAATTCCTTGTCATAAGACGTGTATTTCTGCCTACTTTCATTAGTTTCTCACTAAAATAGGCTACTGGCATGTCCTCTTGATTGAGTACTGCACCAATGGATGTCCCATTAGCATCACAACGAACTTGGAAAAATTTGTTAAAGTCTGGTAATCTCGAAATCGGTTTTTCGGTAATTTTCCTTTTGAGCAGTTGAAAACTCTTCTCTTCCATTTCTGTCCAATGGAAAGGCTGATTTGTTTTCTTAATGGTGTCCAGCATGGGTGCACAAATCCCACTGAAATTTTTAATAAATTTCTGATAAAAACTTGCCAATCTATGGAAACTCCGTACCTCAAACAAACTTTTGGGAGACGGCCAGCTAACTATGGTTGCAACCTTTTCCGGATCCATTTTTAGTTCATTCTCAGAAATCACAAATCCCAAATAGATTAACTCTTTCTTGAAAAAAGAACATTTCTTCAAATTTATCAGTAATTTATTCTGCTGCAAATTTTCCAATACATACCTCACGTGTCGAAAATGTTCTTCCTTCGTCTTGCTGAATATAAGTATATCAGCCAAATATACAATTACAAATTTACAAATAAATTCCTTCAACATCTTGTTCCTCAACCGCATGAACGTGCTAGGGGCATTGCTTAACCCAAATGGCAGAACGAGCCATTCGTACAAGCCTTCATTAGTCTTGAAAGTTGTCTTCCACTTGTCACCTTCTTGAATTCTGATTTGGTGGTAGCCACTTTTCAGGTCTCTCTTTGAAAAGTACGCTGCTCCATTCAAACAATCCATCATATCATCCATCCGAGGTAAATGGAATTTGTACCTGATGATGATCTTGTTAATGGCTTGAGAATCCATGCACATTCTCCACTCACCTCCTTTCTTAGGAGCTAAAACAGTCGGAACTGCACAAGGGCTTAAAATCTCTCAAATCAGTCCTTTATCCAACAACTCCTGCACTTGCTTCCTGATTTCTTCATTATCCTTCGGACTCATTTGATAAACAACCTTGTTTGGCAAACTGGCTCCTGGAATAAAATCAATATGGTGACTAATGCTCCACTTTCAGTGGTAATTTGTCTGGTAGATCGTCTACCACAATATCACTAAATTGTTACAGCATGTTCTGTATCTCCACAGGTAAATCAATAAGGTTGGTGTGTACTAACACTGCCCTTGGTCTTCTCACAATTGCATAACCCAATTCACTCTCCTCAATCCATCGCAGAAACTCCTTTCCTCTTAGCAGCAATGCTTTCGTTCCACTTGTTTTTGCTGTCTCCTCTTCTTTCATGGGTACCAAGGTATGCTTTATCCCATCTTTGACAAATCTGTAACAATTTTTCACTCTGTCATGGACTACCTTTCTATCGTATTGTCCTGGTCTGCCCAGCAGAATATGGCACACGTCCATCGACATTATGTTGCAAGTCACCTTATCCTTGTACTTGCCTATCTGAAAATCTACCTCATATTGTTCATCAACTAACAATTGGTGTCCCTTCTGCAACCACGACACCCTGTATGGAGTTGGGTGTTTTGCTCTCTTCAAACCCAGTTTCTCTACCATCTCTGTAGCTACCAAATTATCAGTGCTCCAGCTGTCAATAATCAATTTACAACATTTTTTGTGTGACTTACATACAGTTCGGAACAATGCTTCCTCTATGTCTGATCAGCTACTTCCTTAGCTAGTTTTAACAATACCTTGTTCAACACCAAGGCTTCCCCAGTTTCTGGCATATTTTCCACCTCCTGTGGCAGTGCATCTGCTTCATCGGGTTGAGCAACATATGCTCCCCTCTGCCTAATTAGTTCATTTTTAGGACATTCAAAGGACTTGTGTCCCCACTTGCGACACTTGTAACATTGAAAGGCATTTCCTCTGCCTCTGCCATTACCTCTTCCTCGCTGGTATGGCCTTCCTCCTCTGGTGTTACCTTCCCTTTCACTCTGTCCCGAAGTCTTCGAGCTACTACCTTCTTCATTATTGTTGGCATTCCTACCTTTGCCAAAGGTCTGTCCTCGACCTCTACTAGAACCACATCCTCTTTTGGCATTCTGTTTCCTAGCAAATTTTTTCCTCCGCCTTCAAAGCACTCGGATAAGCTTCCTCCATGGTCTTAGGGGAAAGAATTCTAATTTTGTCTAGGATCTCCATATGTAGACCATTCACAAACCTCGCTATTTTCTCAGGGGTATCTTCTACATAGCCAACTCTCAGGTTAATTTTATAAAATTCTTCAATATATTCCTTCACAGTCATCATTCTTTGCTTCAGGTTCTGTACTTGTCTATAAAGGGCAATTTGAAAATCCTTAGGCAGAAACTTGCTCTTCATTCTAGCAACCATCCTATCCCATTTTTTAATCAATGGTTTGTTTAATCTCCTCCTTTCTGCCTGTACACTGTCCTACCACAATGCTGCATGTCCCTTCAATTTGGTGACAGCAAACCTGACCCTCTTGTCTTCGTTGATTTCTTCATACTCAAAATATTTATCTAATTCACTTATTCAGTCTAACAAGGCCTCTGTGGACAAACTATCATCATAATTAGAGAGCTTTGGTCTTGGCTTGCTGCTGGCCAACAAAATTGACCTCAATAGGTTAATTTCCGGTTCTTCGTCATTTGACCCATCTGTCGTGGCTACGTTTTCCTCCTCACTATCATCCCCACTTTCCGGATCTCTACGCTTCCCTGCTTCCACCGCTACCAAATGTGTAGTTAAATTTCTAATCTCTTCTCTTAACCCTTCATTTGCTGCTCTTCTAACGACTCTTCCTCGTCCCCTTCTTCCTACCTCCATCTTAATTAAGAGAAGGAAAACCAGCTCCGATACCAAAATGACGCAAGGCTACCTAGAACAGGGTTACCCACGTGTATTAGTCTTCAAACCTTTACGGTTAAGGCCCCTTTAAATAAACCCCAACATAATGAATTCACTACAATAGCCCAGTTTCACAAACCCTCATAAACCTTCCTCTAACCCTTATGCCGCATATATAATCATTCCCACATTATCTTATGATAAGGTTGGAATTACACATTAAAAAACACGTATCGGTGCTTTATTTCATTATAAACCCTTTATAAGGGAAATACACATAGAACACGTCTTTTATGCCTTCTTTCGCCTATTTCATGGCTCCTGCACAATTCTCGAGGTTCCTTTATCGCTAATTATAGTCGTCGTCTCTCACGGGTTTCTTTAACACATGCCTCTATCGCATCCGATATGCGATAACGCAATAACGAATTTCAAATCCCATTAAAATGCGTCTATATATTATCGGGTCCACCTTATCGCTTGCATTAATACTCCTCCGCCGATAAACACCATTAAATCTTGCAATGCGATCACTCCGATGATCGTGTCGACATTCGCCGATTAAATCCTGCCAATTAAATCCCCGGCATTGATCCTCCCCACAGATCTAACGGTCCTTGCTCTATCGCTTGATTGCAATCGACGATCACCCGAGGTTGGGGTTATTCACGCCCTTTTGTGTTCCTCCGATGCGATAGTTAAAACTCCGTTCATTCTCCGTGATCAGATCTCAACCGTTGATCTGTTAGATCCAACGGTCCCTGAGCACCACTTCCTCAATCTTTCGCTCCTCTATTGTTCGGGTCTTATAACACTTTCTGCTATGTCGCGAGCAATTCTTCTCTATTTGTTCAATCTCCTCTTTGAGTTCACCGAATTCACTTGCACATATATATATGGTACAGAAGCTCTGATTCACATCGAATTCATCATTCAATCATTCGAAACACACATTTATATTGATTTGAATTTATCTTTGCACATAACAAATAAACAAAGGATACATATTGAGATTCTGTCTCTCTCTATGGCCTGCTCTCCTAATACTAGTGGCCTCTTTTACATTCTGCCCGTAGGCTTACAATCATACTCTAATTCAACTAACTCCCTACTCTTCTCTATTGTTTCCTTTTCAATACATTATTAGCAATTTCTTTTACAGTTCGAGGAACTGTTCCTTAGTTATGAAACAGTTTCTTCAAACTAGTTCCTATCTAATCCTATTTTGTCTAATTCAAAAACTAACAATAGTTGATTCAATCTTTAATTTAAAATGACACAAAATGAAACTAAATGAAACAGAACCTTGAAGTGTTTTCCTCTCTATTTGTCAAAATAAAACGAAAATAAAAATAACAAGAAACATCTCCCAGCTGTTGCCTCTTTATTCAGATGCTCTTGCATCAGTTACTTGGGGCTTCCCTATCAAAAACATGTGTTGGGAGGATGGTTGAGTTGATTGTGTTAATATTTGGAAATTATATATATATATAGATATATATATATATATATATATATATATATATATATATATATATATATATATATCGCTAAACTTTGGAAATTATACACACACACCTCACCTTTCCCCCCGCCCAACACATGCACAAGGAAAACCTTTGGGATCTCCCCTCTCTATTTCAAATATTTTGATGCAGAGCATGTTAATTGCTAGCCATAATCATGGGATTCAATCAAATTTGAACATATGCATACATACATCTAAGAAAAAAACACTAATTAATAAGATCAATTAAAAATGTTTATGTCTAGTTCTTATTTTAGAATATATTTTTTTGTAATATTAATTTAATTATCAATAATTATTAGATGGATAGTAAAGATTTGATTTATTATGGAATATTTTTAGTAATAATAATATATTAAAGATTAAGATTTATCTTAAAAATAGTTATAGTTTTTTTACTTTTTTTAAATTAGATTTATTAATTATTATATATATATATATATTATTTATTTATTTTTTAATAACAAATATACCATATAAATATGAGTTATGGTTTTTTTAGATATATATATTGACCATAAAGTCTATTTACCAATTGCCAAATTTTTAAAATAAATTTCCTTAATTAAAATTTTTATTATATATTTTTGAAAAATATATATTTAAATTATATATTAATCTTTTTAATAAATACTAATAATAACTTAAAAAATTATAATTTAATTAATTTTTATATTTTTCATTAAACCATTAATAACTATGCTAATTATTATTATAAAGATTAATATTTTTCTCTGATTTAAAAAATTTACATGTTTTCCAGAAAATTGAATCCCATAAACATCCCATCCAAAAATTAAATTACGTTAAAATTAAATAACATTAAGTCCCTTCGCAACAAATGTTTATGCTATGACAAAAGTGGGCAATGTGCGCATCAAATTAAAAATGAAAATGGGGATGTCATCCTCATTAAACATAACAACCTCCCATTGTTAAAATGTCATCCAACCTTCGTATGTAGACCTTAAATAAAAGAACTTCTGTTAACCTGACCAGGATCTTCTCAATGCTGACCATTTTGGTGTTACACGTCTATGTGATCTCCATCGCAACTGACAATTTGGTTCCACATTAACAGACTCTTCCTCCATTGTCCATAGCCCGTTCTTCAAGATTTCTGGATGGATTCGTCCTCGTCCCCTCCCGACATTAAGACCACGGCCACATCCAACTATGGCCCCACTGAAGCTGGCAGGAAGATGGGCTTCGTTGAAAATGCCATGAGGGGAGTGCGCTCTCTGAGCCATACCCTAAAGAGACACGAAAACTACGTAATCCATCTGGTTCTGGTGGGCGCCTTTGTTTCTCTCAGTATGAGGTCTCTGGATCGCCAGCATCAGATTGACGCCCTTGAAGCGGAGAGGGTTTCCTTAGAACAGGAAAACAAAGGCCTCAAGAAGAGGATATGGAATTTGAAACAGGGGATGCTTGAAGAGGCTGCGAAGCAGGACGATCGTAATCTCATCGTCAGACTCAAAGCTCTCTTCGGTGACAGTAAGCAATATCTTCGTTTATCTGATTAGTTAGCTAATAATGTCTGCCTGCGCCTTACAATATATTGGGTCTTCTTCTTTTAGTTTTTTGGTGAGCGGGTAGTATTTGTCAGTTGCTTCCCATGAAACCATTGCCATACCTATTAGAGTGTCTAAAACCTATCTTCCTCCATGCATTAATTTGTTCACCACTTCCACTATTTGTGCTCTATATGTATGTTTTGGCACAATCTAAAGAAGACTTCGTTGGCTTAGGTGCCAAATATGAGGGGTGGTTATCGTTCCAAAATCATCTGGAATTGCTTCTGGCCTCAGCCCTTGGAAATTCATGATATTCAGGTAGGGCAGAGCTCATTAAGATTAGAACCCGGTGGACCGCTGAATACTCTCTGTTGAGCTCACTAGTGAAACAGTGCCCCTGTTGGGTGATTATTCTACCAAAATCACCTGGAATTGCACCCGGCCGCAGCCCTTTGAAATTCATGATATTCAGGTAGGGCAGAGCCATTAAGATTAGAACCCGGTGGACAGCTGAATACTCTGTTGAGCTCACCAGTGAACCAACGCCCCTGTTGGGTGATTATTCTTCCAAATCATCTGGAATTGCACCTGGCCTCAGCCCTTTGAAATTCATGATATTCAGGTAGGGTAGAGCTCATTAAGATTAGAACCGGGTGGACAGCTGAATACTCTGTTGAGCTCACCAGTGAACCAATGTCCCTGTTGGATGGTTAGTGGTTTGCTATGTTTGGCTTGCAAGCAGCCTTGTATGGGCAGTTTGCTTGTCGTTGGAAATCAATTCGGACAGACGGACATACATCTATATCTTAATCCTCAGCATGTTTTTCACACTGATAAATCAGTTATCTATTGCTAACTTATTCTACTAACTGCTCAGTGCTAACAAGAATGCATTATGCTGCTCAGGGCCTCTACTGATTTTTGCTCTGTGACAACTATCATAGAGAGTCTGCTTCCGGGTTTTTATCTTCGGCTTCTAAAGTAGTGCCGTCATTAATGCTTCGTTTTTGTGGGTAGTTCATCTTAGTTAAGACGCACTGACCTCTGAAGAGGATCAGGAAACATTGGAATCGATCCATACCTGAAGGCTGAAAGCAATTTCAGAAGTCTAGTTCTCAATTGTTATGCCTGAAATGTAGCTGCAAAAACTATTCTTCTTACTTGAGCAGCTGCTACAAAAAAAATTCTTAGACATTAGCTGCTTTGGGAGAGAATTCTTTAGATTTATATTGGCTCTCGCCATCAACTTCAATGAGCCCCTAGATCCTTTAAAGCCTAGTCAATCTCTTTCCCTGTGGTCATTGTGTCTGTTTATTCTGAACCGAGGAACTCAATTTCAAAGCACACACCTAGTTACCAATTTCAAGTCTCACTCTCAGCCAGTCCCTTGTGAGTGTTTGTGTTAGATTTGTCTGAGTTGATGCCCCTGCATTGTTCGTTTTTATGGCCTAAGATTGCCATGGGAAATAACTCTTTTTCAAAATTTCAGACGATTTCTTCCTTTTGAGATGCTGCGTGCCTCAAGTTTACCTGATCTAGCAAGCTATAAATTGAAAAGTGTTCTAAATGGTATCATTCTTTTGACAAGCCAAATGTATGGCTGCTTTTGCTTATCAGGCCAAAATCCAGAAATCTCATTCGTAAAAGATATGATAACATTTATACATTGAGTTCTACCTAGCTGATTTCAAGGCTGTGTTCTGCATTGCACATGTGTATTAGTGCTGGCATTTTTCTTTTAGTTATAAGGTGCTCAAACCAAATGGAAAGTTTGTGCTCCAGACTAAAGCCTACAATCATTTACTGTACTGTGCTGGGGCAATTCTGCCTAGGGTTTTACTGTAGCAGCAATCCTTCCTTTGCAATTACAGTAGTAATATTTAATGCAATTTACAAACAATTTAATGTTTACCCAAAAACAGTGTAATACATTTGACAGAAAATCACAATACGGAGTCCAGTTCTCCATAATCTATATAATAGAGTTCGAATCTAGTAATACACGGGTTTCAACAATTGAAGCATGGAATCCAAACCAATGTTGCATGACTCATACTCGTATAAGACTCGTCACGACATTGACTTGTCGATTCGTATAAGAATCGGGAACGACCCTTATAAGACCCGTATAAGACTTGTCAAAATACAAAAAAAAAAAAACTTAAAATGTGGTAAATTTTAATCACAAAAAAGAAACTGACAGGAAAATCAAGGGCATCAGAGATGGGAATCTGACATGCGATACAGGACCATGAAGACATGTTGGCTTAGCTCCTGATCTCCAACTGCCACACCAGCCATTGACCCATTTTGGCTTCGATGAGGTAAATCATACCATCTTTTCCTGAACTGAAGATAGCTATCCAAGAATTCATGCAAAGAATCATCCGTGGCAACTGAAGAACAGAACACTAATATTATTAAGACTGACCTAAAGATTAAAAATAAAGCATCTTGTTGGGCATCCTTCTCATTAAAAACATAGACAAAAATTAATAAGGATTTGAACTCGTCAATATGCTTAATACACCCAATTTAGAACCAACAAGAGCCCCAATCTGAAAGGCTGGTATAGTGGTTAATGTACTAAAAGTTAGATTATGAAAGAGAGAATTAGTAGTTGAGACTCAAGACTAGTTATTTGTTGTGAAAAATTAGTACTATCTCACAAAATGGACAAGTTCACACCTCATGGTGAGAATCACAAGAAGTCAGATCAATTATATGATAAATAACTTAATAAGTACAATCAGGGAGATGGGAGATGGCTTTTGCTATCATGGTTATTCCACGAAAATTGTAAGCCATTGGAATTATGCAACTGTAATGAATTTCTCGAGTATTACTTCATTAGTGTACTGTGAAGAAAGTTTGCAAAAGCAAACATTCAACATATTTACAGTCTGCTCAATAAGTGGTTTCCACTAGGTCAGAAAAGATTGAAAGTACTTCCCACGTTTCCGCCTTTTTCCTATCTTGTTTCAATTTCAGCAAATAGATCAGAATTGTCCCAAAATGATAGCAGCAGGGGGAATGTCCTTTCATGGTGCAGCCATAAGAAAATCAATTTTTTTTTTTGAATTTTTGGACAGATTGTAGGTTTTGATGCCCGGAGGGTCTTATAGGGGTCCAATGAGAGTTTAATGGGCTACTCGCGGGTTTGATGCGGGTAGCCAGGTCTTGTACAAAACCCGCAGGGTAAGGGTCTAGACCACGGGTTCTATGCGGTTGACCCGTCCCAGCATGTGACCCGTTCTTACCCGCGGGTTACATAAGGGTCGTGCTTCACTGATCCAAACTACCACAGTACCACAATTTCCATCCAAATATATCAACGTACCAACAGAATATGAATGATCCAATAGTTTATATATATGCAACCAATCAGCAAATTACAGTAATACAAATACCTAATTTAATCTTGACGATCATAACCAGCGTGAATTTGTGAAAACAACTTCCTGCGTTGCTTCCCGAATTCCTTTGTGACATGCCGCGGGCTTCAGAAAACTTGTCTTTGCACCTTGAGGTGTTCTGGTCCAATGTTGCACAAAGCGGGGACGCTTTTTGGAAGCGGATCCACGGAAGCATCATTTCCCAAAACTCTAGGAAGCGAAGCGTCTACTGTATATATATATATATATATATATATATATATTATATTTTTTTTTTGTTTTTTTGCAGTTATATTAGAAAAAAATCCAAAATACCAAATTCGCTGTAGATGATATGGAAACATGCATATTTGTACATAAATCAAGATAGATATGGCATCCATTGTACATTAGTGATTAATTATTCGAGCATCAACCGTTTAGATGCATCAACCATCTAGAATCTAGATTCTTCTCCTCTTGTCTAGCCTTTGCCTCTATCTCGATTGTCTAGGGATATTCATCAACATTGTCCAATTTTAATCAAACTACCTAATACAAGTCTTAAAATATGGTAGAAAAAGCTTAACATGCTTGATCGATGATTTTGACTAAAGGCATGACAAAGGAGTTCAACAATTAACACCACCAACACTAGGGTACATATAGGGCTTGGTGCTCTTGATTTAATGCCAATCACATACCTTGAAACATGATATAATCTAATGAAATGCCACAATCCCATTGATCTTGAATTCCTGAAAATTGTTGTCTGTTGAAATTTGAATAGGATATGAAATTCTATTTTTTCCATATGAAGTTTGATGAGGCTAGAACCACTCTCAATATCCCGAGTCATTTCATGGTAATGTTAAATTCTTAAAGTAAAAGTAACATTCTCCTTTATCTTTCATTATTCTTTGTTATCTTTCATTTTCATCCTTTTACTTAAATTTTTAACATTAAGGAAGCATCTAAGGAGCATTAAGGGAGCACCTTGGGAGTGTTCGAGAAGCCCCAACCCAACTGAAGTCAAAGGAAAAAAAATTAGAATCGTGTGGAACTGCCTGTCTCCCTTTGGATCCTCTCGGGATCCGTACGAATCCATGCCCGATCCACCATGGATTCGAGGCGGATCCGCCGCGTATCCACTGTTGGTTCTGCCGCGTATCCGCTGTCGGATTTGGGGCGGATCTGCTGTCGGATCCGCGGTTCGGAAATCTGGAATTGCGGATTGGGCCGACATGGTTCCAAATTTCTAGGAATTCTCTGCTGGCTTGATCCGTGGATTCAATTGCGGATCCCCCACGGATCTGTATAGGATGCAATTCTCAGTTTGGATCCTTGGGGGGGAGGGGGTGTGTTTCATGCAACATTGTTCCGGTCTCCTGTTATGAACTTTGTATGTTTTTGCTGCCCTAATATGGAAACTTCCTGAGGCAAGTGGGGGCCATACAACATTGGGTATATCTCTTTCTAATGCGTTGCTTGTGTTCAAGCTGACTCTTTCGCAGATCTTAACCAAAGCCATAGTAGACATAAGTCTACGGTCTAATTCAGATAATTAGATAAGGTGTCTTTGTGCCCAAGTCACAAAACAAATAATTGTTTCAACGTCTTAATAGTTTCTCTGTGTCCAAAACTAAGAGACCAAACCCAATAGAAAACTTGTTATTTCCAAATAATAGTCCTGCATCCAAAAAGAAAGAAACCTTGCCCAACAGAAACTCACTGCTCCTAGATAATAGTCCTGTGCCGAAACAAAGAGAGAAAAATGGAAGGATGTCAACTAGGGTGGAATCTTTCATCACTGAAATTGACAAGATGGAAGGGGTTCTAAACCCTCAAAGCTAATGCTCAAGAAACAAATGAGATGATCCACAATGATGATCCAAAATGAATTTAACCCTCCTTTATTTATTGGTTTCCTTGAGGGGTTTCATCTTCTTAATTGGTTGAGTGAATCTTACTCAAAACCCCAATTCTGGGTTTCTTTGCCTAGTTGCCCCAAAACTTGCCCAACAATGGGTATTTTGGGGTTTCTCCCCTTTTAGGTGGACTATATCCTACAAGGATGGATAGGCTAATGAGTCCTATTTGTCCTCAATTCGTAGAGGACATTACAATCCCCCCTGCCCGAAATTGCTTGTCCTTAAGCAATGACCAATTTGTTGTGGCTTCTGCGATTTCTTCCTATAGAGCAGGTTCCATGGCTTTCTTTGTTCCCTCTATATCTTTATCAACAAACTTTATATTTTCTTCAAGTAGGGGCAAATGTTGTTTTCTTTACTAGTTCATTGGCCTTTGTCATATCTGCCTTACATAATTCTCGCTCTTTTGTTGGCTTCATTTCTTTGATTTCTCGATATGCCACTTCTGGCTTCATCAATATTTCTTGTTCACTTGCTTTTATTGCATCAACAACAACCTTTTTCTTATCTGTAAGCTTGTTGATATCCTCTACTCCCCTGTTTAGAGAGTCAAACTTAGGACGTGAAATTGTAATCTCACCACTAGATTTTGAAGTAGAAGCTCGTGCAACACTCATTTTTCAGATATAGCTTTTATTTGCTCCATGGCTAGGGCTTCGGCAACTTTAGCTTCCTCAAGGTCCTTATAAGCAGGTTGCAGTCTGTTACCCATGGTAGTTATTTCAGCCTTTGCTTGCTCAACTTCTAATTTTTCCTTACATGTTTCTTTGTTCATAATTTTAGGTTCCTTCTTAGCCTGCGCAGTTTTTGTATTAATCTATTGCAGAGCTTGAAAGAGATGTGTAGCAACATCTTTTGCCTTTCCCTCAATAGAAATGGCAGCTGCCAATTTTGATCTGGCTATATGCAGCTCTGCCTTTAAACAAACCGTAGAAAAACGTCCTCCTGTTACCTTATTGATGTTGGAAAATGAAAGTAATTATATTAGGGTTTGATTCTGCTTTCTTGATAATTACTTGTGAGTTTGTTAGCTTCTTTTACTTCTTTATTATTTTATCTTTAATCAAGCAATTACCATATTATTTGTGTATGAAGATCACAAAACAAGAGACACAAGATATAGGCACTATGCCAGGGAAAAACCCCCTCTCGAAGGGAAAACATAGTCAAGAATCAAGATAATTCTTCCTTTCAGTAGTATTCTTTGAGACTCTTCACCCTAGACCAAGAGTAGACTTTCCCTCGACACCAAGTCGGCCTCTCAGAACTTTGACCCCTTCCAGCAGCTTTGACTACGCAGTAGCTTCCGACAACAACGAAATCTTAGGAGACTTCGATCTCCCAATCCAGACCACAAAACAGAGAGAGAGAGGCACCAAAAGTTCGATTTTCTTTATAGACTTCCCCAAACTCGCACTTCTTTTGATTTTCCGGCAACAAACTTCACACTTCTCCAACTCTTCTTTAGATATCGAACTTGCTTGAGAGTTGATGCTTCAAATGACTTCGACCTCCTTGTATGTATAGGCTTCTTGTGGGTCGAATTAGGGTCCTTTTGCCGACTTAATCTTTCTTAGGCCAACTTGATGTGGAGGGTACATAATTCATATTTGACTCAATACAAAACCTTTTTACATCATTCAAAAGCCCAAGAAGGGTCTCTTTGAATGTACAATGACTCTATAAACTTAATATTAAATTTAGGAGTCCACAATGGGGACTTTGACTAATATAATGATGACCCAAGCATGAAACCCATTCTTTAATAAGTCATTATTACAATAATAAAAATTCTTTTCTTAATTCTTTTGACAAGTACATTACATAATGACTCAACTACATTTATGAAGACCGAACATAACTATGTTTTCTAACGCTCCCTCTTAATTAGGGATGTATTCATAATGTACAAATGCAATGGAAGATCTCAAACTATATGAACCATGAAAATCTTTTAGGCACCGCAATGCCATGGACTAGATTCCTGACCAAGGCAGTCTATCCAACTGGTCACTCAACAATTTAGGCATCGCAATGCCATGGACTAGATTCCTAACTAGGGTACTCTTATCAAGTGGGACTAAGGTGGACTCAAGCTTTCAGCTCCTCTAGGTGTCATCAGGGTTACTTGCTAAGCGCCAACCCAAACATACAGGTGTGTATCCAAAACAGAGCTCAATAACCAACACCACCTTTTCAACTTTGGGACGTAGACATCAACACAAAGTGCCGACCAGATGTCTCCCGAGGCAATGCTTCACTCGCAAAGCCTCAACAAATCTCTTCCACTTTCTTATCATTAATACAATCAACAATATCTACCAAACCAAGCAGGTTCCTTAGATATTCAAACTTTTTATTAGGAAGCGCCTTTGTCAGTATGTCTACTATCTGTTCATCTGTCGAGACATACTCCAACTTCATGATCCCATCCTGCACCCAGTTCCTAATAAAGTGGAACTTATTATTGATATGTTTCGTCCTTGAATGAAACACGGGATCTCCAGACATCTTGATACAACTTTGATTGTCACAATTAATCACAGTAGAACCCAAAGACTTCTCGAACAAATCTGTCAGAAGCTTCTTTAACCAAACAACCCCTTTTCCTACTTCACATGCAGCCACATATTTTGCCTCGACACTACTCAATGCAGTGGGATCTTGCTTCCTACTCATCCATGAGATCATAGTAACTCCCAGACTAAAGCATCCACCAGTAGTGCTCCTTCCATCAGTCTCACTGCGACCCAAATCAAAGTCTGTGAAGCCAATTAGCTTGACTTCCTTACTATCATACTTTAGGTAGTGATGTATAGTGCCACAAAGATACCTCAATATATGTTTGGCAGCTATCCAGTGATCATGACGAGGCTCCAACTGAAATTAACTAAGATGTTCCTTGCAAAACATATATGTGGCCTAGTATTTACCAGATACATCAGGGAAACCACCAACTGTTGATATGAGGTAGGATCCACGAGACTAGATTCAGAGCCCTCCAACTTCTTGAGGTTGGTGATCATAGGAGTAGTCATCGGCTTGGAATCCATCATCCCAAATTTCTACAATAACTTGATGATGTACTTTCCTTGCCCCAAGTATATCTCCCTAGGTCTCTACCATACCTCTATACCTAGGTAATAGTGCATTAGTCCTAGATCCTTCATTTCAAAATTAGCTACTAACATCTTTTTGCATTTTTGAATTCTTCGCTATATACCTGTGATGAATAGATCATCCACATATAGTCAAATAATGACGGGTACATAATTCATATTTGACTTGATACAAAACCTTTTTACATGATTCAAAATCCCAAGAAGGGTCTCTTTGAATGTACAATGACTCTATAAACTCATTATTAATCCTAGGAGTCCACAATGGGGACTTTGACTAATATAATGATGACCTAAGCATGAAACCTATGCTTTAATAAGTCATTGTTACAATAACAAAAATTCTTTTCTTTATTCTTTTGACAAGTACATTACATAGTGACTCAAGTACATTAATGAAGACCGAACATAGTTACATTTTCTAACAATTGAGACCCATTTTTGCGTGCTCTGTTAGTTTTTGTAGCATCAGATGGTGTTCTAGTCTCAAACTTTGTGAAGAGGCTAAAACACTTGAGATCTCCAGATCCCAGAAATTGTTTATGGAAATTCCACCTAGAGACAACTCAATTAAATTAATTAATCGATAATTAAAAAATGCCAAAGTCAAACTTAGGGAAATGGATTAATTAATGGGAATTAATTGAGAAAGGTGAAAATTCTCTAGAAACTCACATGGATCAACTCAGAGATGATCTCAACCATCAGTAAGGACTTAATTGTGGTTGTTGGTGATCCAACTGGACATTATAAGAGGAGGTCGATGGGGTTGGAGAATAATACACACAGGAAGAGCAAGTTTCCTTGGAAGATCGAATTTCCAGAGAGCAACATTTAGCCAAAAGAATTCAAGCCAGAAGGAAGCAAGAGCAAGAGGGAGATCAGTAGCACATTTCCGGAGGAGGATTCCAAATTCGGAAGAGTCAGTTGAGAGTAGGACGAGTTTTCCTTAGGAAGCCGCACAAGGCCTGCACAGGATGGCTTCAAACTAGAGTTCGATTCAACTAGAAGAGTTGATTCAATTGTTGAGGGCCAAGATAAATTCCAGGAGGTCAAGTGAGTTACTTCCCGGGGCAGAGATTGGTAGAGTTGCAGGATTCAACGTGTTCCAGAGGCAGTGCAAATTAGGCAACGTAGAAGCTAACGCAGGGGCATTTCGTGTGGCCAGATTTCAAAGCAGAATCAGTTGTGGTGCTGAGGTATTGGCCTCAAAAATATTTTGCCAATATTTCTCTCAGATTGGATTGCTAGATTAGGCATCCAAATTGTACTTAGAATTTTTGCTGCTGCATAATAATAAAAACCTCATATGCTACACCAATTTTTTCACATTAGGTTTTTCTGGGGACAATTGTCCAAAAATAATAGTGTCATATGCGTGTTAGCATTTTCTCAGTTTCCAACATTTTTATTTTCCGCAACGTTTTTATGGTGAAATTTGCAGTTGTTATTTTATTCATTATTTAACGTAGCAAATAAACTTCATTTAATTTTTCTTCAGTTAGAAGAATAATTTGTAGTTGTGCAATAGATTAAAAATTACACATGAGATCAAAGCAAGTTTTATTAGACAAGAAGCTTAGAGGTGGAAGGAGGAAATCGTTCAGATTCAGAGGGAGTTTGGCAACTCGATTTCCAAGTCTGCGCAGGGCCTAGCAGATAGTGCAAATTGCTGGATAGGGGGGTCGAATTTCCAGATGCAGTGTGCAGGAAGGGTCTATTTGTCCAGGAAATGATTCCAATAGGTAAAGGTGAGCAGATCAATATTTTTCGCAAGGCAGATTCTTGATCTGGGCGTAGTTGTTTTTGCTGTAGTTTTGCAGTCGCAGAATCAACGTCGGGTGGAAGAGAAATTGCACACACTGAGGGATTTTTCTCAAAGAGTTTCTAGTTTCAGCATTGAAAGAAATCCAAAATTTCCAGTTGCAGAGGTAGAACCAGCAGGTAGGACTGCACATTTTAGAAGGGAGTGCGAATTGCAGAGCAGGTAACCAAGCAGGAGAGGAGGAGATTCCTGTTTATTTTTCCAGATTGTGAGTTTTGTAGAAATGGCCTTAGCAGGACTTCGTGATCAGGACATGTTAGATGGTGCATCCAACTACATTATTTGGAAGGCCAGAATGTCATTCCTACAGGATGAGTTTGGTCTGAAGATGTACGCAGAGTGAGCCATAATGGTACCTACAAATCCACAATAGTTAGAGAACTACAACAAGGAGATGGCCAAAGTGAAGCGGTTGATTCTTGATGGAGTTCGGGATCATATAGTCTCACACTTAGTGGCCAAGAATACGACCAAAGAGATGTGGGATGCTCTTGCAACACTAAGTATACCAGAATCCTTTCGGGAATTGAAAGATGTTCATGAAGGAGACGCTGAGGACCACTAGGATGCAAAAGGGAGGAGTTACCCCCTACCTCACAAGAATTCAAGATATTTGGAATGAGTTGTTCGTAGTAGGAAAGGCGCCACAAGAAGTTGAACTAGTGCATGTAGCTATGAACGGTTTCACCAAGGAGTGGGCTACATTCATCCAAGGTATCACTGTACGAGATACGCTACCTGGATGGGATTGTTTGTGGGCAGATTTCACATAGGAGGAGATGCGACTTGCTCTAGTCAAGAGTAGTCTCAGTGGCAACAGTAGAGGATCGAAGAGTGTGAAGGTGGAGGAGAACATAGCTGCTAAAATTGGCAACTAGGGCCAAATTCCACCTTAGGACAACTCATATGATGGAGATGATTATTTAAGTATAGGGGGTTTTATTCCTCTTTTCGAGAGGTCCAATTTTGATATAAAGATCATCTCATTTTGATAAATAGAAGTGGAATTTTGAATTTATTCTCTCTCATGCACAAATTGTCAAGGTCGGCCTCAGTTAAATGTAGGCTCAAGAAGCTCAATGGATGTGTCTCCTCACCCTCAAGAAATTTTATGAATAGGAGTGACTTCTCTCCTCGTTTGGACATCACTCATCACATCATTCATCTCTCTCTCTTCTCTTGATTGGTTCGTATAGCTTGGGCAACCTCTCTCTTCTTTGCACGTGTGGCAGGAGGTTGAATATTTCAGGGTTAAGTGCAAGCCAAATTTCAGAGAAACATACTAGCGTTGACCATGGCTCTTTTGACCTAGTTTGACTTCGATCTTCAGGGCAGAATTTCGATTTTTCTAGGCCGAGTTGCTGGGCACAGATACTGAGGTGTTTTGGACAAGTTGACTAGAGCTAACTACAATGTTGACTTCAGATTTAACCGCAGAAATTATAACAGTGTTTCTCTCTCCTTTGACTGGGTTTGAACGAACTGTTTTTGGATGACTTTGACTCTCTTTGAAAGCCAAATTAGACTGCTGTTGACTGAGCTACTTAGAGGACATTTTTGTGCTGATTTGACCAATGTTGACTTTTTGGTTAGGGCTACAGTTGACTGTTGATTTTGATAGCGCTGTTTTGACTATGTATTGGGCAAGTGAATTTGATCTATGTACTCTCTCTCTCTACTGAACTATTGAATAATAATAAGAAGATTTGATCAAAGGGTTTTCCCCACATTGGGGTTTTTCCCTGGCATCCGCCAAATCTTGTGTCCTCTTGTCTTGGCTTGTCTTCTGCACATGTTTTTATGTTCTATCTGCATTTATTGTCAATGTGTTTAAGTTAATGTGATTGCTATTGGAAATTGGAAATTGTCATTGGGCTGATAAGGAACATTGAAGTAAATTGTGCTAAAGCATAAAACATACCATTGTTAACTAAGATTAACATGGAATCAGAGCTCAGGTGAAGACAAAGCCCAAGCAAGAGCGAGGAAAAGCAATCACTAAGGGAAGTTGTTGGACAAGAACTTGGAACTAGTCCCAATGACGCCTACATCCTACTTCAAATCCGAGGACAAGCTTAAGGACAAATCTGACTATTGTGCATGGAAGATGTCTCTAGATTTGACATTGGAAGAAAAAGATGCTATGTACTATGTCAAAGGAAGAGTAGTGGAGCCTCCTTCAAATGCATCCGTAGCTGCATAAACAAAGTACAAGAAAGGTGAGGTTAAAGCTAAGAAAATTCTTGTTGATTCTATTCACAAGCCTTTGGTTGCCTATATTTTTGATTTGGAAACATCTAAAGAGATGTATGATAAGCTGGTTGGGATGTTCAAAGTAAATAATGCAAATCAAGTTCTCTTTCTCAAGAACAAGTTGAAAGACATCAAGATGTATAGAGGAGAATCCATTCAATCCTACTTCATGAGGATTATCGAAATCAAGAATGAATTCCTATCTATTGGAGAAGTCATTAGTGACAGGGAGCTCACTCTTGTTGCACTTGGAGGCCTTACAAGAGAATGGGATGTGTTTAACACTACCATCCTCAACAATGACAAGATTCTGAGATTTGATGAATTATTGACTAGATGCACTCAAGAAGAAATAAGGATGATGGAAAGAGACAAGCCCTCAAATAGAAACAATCCTACCGCCTTCTCCGCTCATGCTAAGAGGAAGAACAATGCTGGTTCAGGGAGACAAGGTCAAGGGTTTAAGTTGGGATTCAAAGAAGGAAGAAAAGGAAGATGCTTCAATTGCAACATTTTTGGAGATTTTGCTAAAGAGTGTCCTCACAGGAAGGATACTCCAAGAGATGATGACAACCATAACAACAACTACAAAGGAAATGGAAATCAAAGGAACAACAGGTTCAACAACAAAGGAAAGAGGAATGCTCCTGCTACTCGAAATGGAAATGGTCATCCTCCCAAGAAGTCAAGAAACTCTAGGTATGAAGAAGTTAATGTTGGTGAAAAGTAAAAAGAATTTTATCATATTTCTGCCCTCAACACCGACTCTCCTTTGGATACATTAGATCATTGGTTGATTGATAGTGGTGCCTCAAGGCATTTCACTGGTACAAAGAGGATCTCTCAAATTTGATTGAAAAGAAGACAAATATGGAGATTATACTTGGGATAATGCCACTTATCTCGTGAAAGGAATTGGGACTGTTACTCTTCACTTAAATCAAGGTCAAATCCTTCATTTACAAGAAGTGTTGTATGTACCTGATCTGAAAAAGAACCTGGTCTCTATTTCTGCGATGGAAGACAAAGGTTTCAAGGTGATATTCATTTATGGGAATGCTGACAAAGGAACCCAAGTGATTCATTCACTCTTGGATTCAGGGTTGAAGGTCATTATCAGGTTGGAGGAAGTCCGTTGGGAGCAATGACTTGCGATACTTCTCTTTAATCCGAATTATGGCATCGAAGATTTGTTCACCTTCATTACAAAGCCTCACTGGATGTAGGAAAGATGGTCACAGGTATGCTCGAATTCAACTTAGATCATGAAGGTTTGTGTCAGGGTTGCGTAGTTGGAAAACATACAAGGGGACCATTCCCCTCAATTCAAATCAAACTTCCGATATTCTTCAATTAGTCCATTTTGATCTATCAGGTATGTTGCCTGTGCCATCTCTGGGTGGATATTTGTACCAAGTAATTTTTGTGGATGACTTATCTCATAAAACATGGATCTATTTCTTAAAAAAGAAGGACGAAGTGTTCAAATGGTTGCGCTCTTTCAAAGCCTTGGTCGAGAATCAAACGGGGAAGAAGATCAAAATATTGAGGACCGATAGTGGGACCGAGTATGAGTCAAATGAATTCATTGACTATTGTAGAGAAGCTGGGATTAAGAGGGAGACCACTACTACATATACTCCTGAGCAAAATGGAGTTGCTGAAAGGAAGAATCGAACTATCATAGAAGCCACTCGTGCCATGCTCCATGACCAGAGTCTACCAAAGTTCTTATGGGGAGAAGCTGCCAACACCACTGTGTATGTTCAAAATAGATGCCCACATCAAGCATTGGACTTCAAGACACCCGAAGAAGTATTCATTGGTAAGAACTGTCATGTTTCTCATTTTAGAATTTTTGGTTGTCCCATATATTTTCATGTGCCGAAAGAGAGAAGAAACAAACTAGATGCATCTGGGAAGAAAGGAACGTTTTTGGGCTATAGTGAAACTTCGAAGGCATATATAATCTATGTGCCTGGTCAAAGGGAAGTAGAAATAAGTCATGATGTCATTTTCGATGAAGATTCTGCCCTTAGGAAAGTCTAAGATCTTCCTATCCCTAGGGAGGACAATAATAATGATGATGCAGGAAAGCAGGATGAACCTCCGACTGATGACCCGATGCCTGATATTGAATGTCTGATGGATCCCATTAATCCACCTCCTAGTGAGCCCTCTACTTCAAGAAAAAGACCTTTGTGGCTCAAAGATACTCTTGAAGATGCCGAGAAACATATTGCACCGAGGGGAACATTTCATGAATGTAAGAAGCCGGACAGATACCAAGGGTACTTAGTTGTCATGAGTACCATTGTACAATCTGAGCCTTGAACATTCGAAGGATGCGATGAACGAGGACTATGAATCGATCATGAAGAATGATGTCTAGGATGTGGTTCCTAGACCCAAGGACAAGTCAATGGTCCCAAGGACAAGTCAGTGGTCACTGCAAAATGGCTCTACAAGATCAAACATGGAGTTGTTGGAAGTGCTGAAAAGTTCAAGGTCAGATTCGTTGCTTAAGGCTTCTTTCAAAAGGAAGGAGTAGACTATGATGAGATATTTGCACCGGTTGCTCGATATACCACCATCCATTCGATCATAGCCCTTGCTGCCTCACAAGGATGGAGCCTAACACCAGATGGATGTCAAAACTGCTTTCTTACATGGCTCGTTTAATGAGGAAGTCTATGTAAAACAACTCGAGGGGTTCAAAGTTCAAGATTGTAAGACACATGTATGCAGGTTGAAGAAAGCCATCTATGGGTTGAAGCAAGCCCCAGGGCTTGGTATGAGAGGATTGATAGCTATCTTATGAAGCTGGGAGTTATGAGGAGTGATGCTGACTCGAACCTAAACTTCAAGGTGGAAAAGGACAGGCCTCTCATTTTGGTCCTTTATGTGGATGGTGTCTTTTTGACAGGTGATGACCCTCTCATTCATCAATGCAAGAGGGAGTTGGATTCTGAATTCTAGATGATGGACTTAGGACTGATGCACTACTTCCTAGGACTGGAGGTCTGGGAAAAGCTAGGTGAGATATTCCTTTCTCAAGGAAAATAAATTGTGAAGCTACTTGAGAGATGTGGGATGGTAGATTGCAAGTCTGTGTCTACTCTGATGGAACTCAACTTCAACAAGCTATGTGGAAGTGCTACAGGGCCCTGATTAGCGAACCCGTCCGAGTATTGTCAACTTGTGGGGGCCCTGATGTTCTTGGTAAACTCCCATCCTGACATATGATTCGCTGTGAACATGTTGAGTCAATTTATGGTCGAGTCCCATCACATTCATTGGATTGTTGCTAAGAATTCCTTGAGATATCTTCGGGGCACAATCCACTATGGATTGAGATACACTGCCGGGAACTTGAGGCTACATGGATATTCAGACATTGACTGGGCTTGCAGTGTGGTGGATCGTAAGAGCACGTCTGGGTGCTGCTTCTCTTTGGGGTCTGCTTCAATATCTTGGATGAGCAGGAAGCAGAAATCGGTTGCTTTAAGCACTGCCGAGGCCGAATACATTGCTTGCAAGTATGGCCTGTTGTGAAGCTATTTGGTTGAGGAAACTCTTTAGTGAGCTATATTGTGATCTTCTGCGACAACTAGAGTTGGATTCACCTATCAAAGAATCCCGTGTTCCACGACCACTCCAAGAACATTGATATTGGGTACCACTTTATCCGGGATATGGTACAACAGGGAGCAATAAGGCTCCAACACATCAGAACGGATGAGAAGGTCGCAGGCATTCTCATGAAGCCTTTGGGGAAGGTAAAATTCTTAACCTTCTGAGAGAGACTTGGAATTGTGGAACAACCCTCTTATGAGGGTACCGTATGAGTTGGACACTGAACTCTGGAAGCTCTTGGGGGCTTGGGGTACTTCTTGGAGCTATGACCGACCATAGGGTGAGTGGTTCACCTTCCCCTGGTGGTGCGCTAGATACAAGTTGAATGGTTGACATGGGTGTAGGGTGAGTGGTTCACCTTCCCCGGTGATTGCGAGCACATGTTTGTAGGGTGAGTGCTTCACCTTCCCCCATGATTGACATCTGCATAGGATGAGTGGTTCACCTTCTCTTATGGCATATGTGTAGGATGAGTGATTCACCTTCTCTTATGGCATATGCGTAGGATGAGTGGTTCACCTTCTCTTGCCGATGCCCCACCACACATCCTACCAATGGAGTACGAGACTCATGGGAAGTACCTCTCATCTGGCCAATGAGTTGGGAAAAGATGGTTAGGGACCATGGCACTACCGATGGACGCATTGTGTACTGCCGTACTCCCTATGACTAGGATGCATGGTGTTCAACAACTTGATCTGGGGTCAAGGACCGACTTTTGTCAGTGGAGAGTGGTATGATCTTGTGACTCACTCTTGATCACTTCTTCTTCATTATTACTTTATGGTTCAGCAGAGCAGTGATGATAGAGATGGTACATGATGACAGGATGGCATGATGATGATAGATGGATTGGCAGGTGGAATTCTCCCTAGTTGAGAGGGAGTGTTAAAATTGGCAACTAGGGCCAAATTCCACCTTAGGACAACTCATATGATGGAGATGATTATTGCATTGGATTCCTCTTTTCGAGAGGTTCAATTTTGAATTTATTCTCTCTCATGCACAAATTGCCAAGGTTGGCCTCAGTCAAATGTAGGCTCAAGAAACCCAATGGATGTGTCTCCTCACCCTCAACGAATTGTATAAATAGGAGTGACCTTTCTCCTCATTTGGACATCACTCATCACATCATTAATCTCTCTCTCTTCTCTTGATTGGTTCGTACAACTTGGGCAACCTCTTTATTTTTCACATGTGCGACAGGAGGTCGAATATTTCAGGGTTAAGTGTAGGCCGAATTTCAGAGAAACATACTAGCGTTGACTAGGGCTCTTTTGACCTAGTTTGACTTCAATCTTCAGGGTAGAATTCCGATTTTTCTAGGCCGAGTTGTTGGGCACATATACCGAGGTGTTTTGGATAGGTTGATCAGAGTTGGCTACAGTGTTGACATCAAATTTGACCACATAAATTACAATAGTGTTTCTCTCTCCTTTGACTGGGTTTGAACGACCTGTTTTGGGATGACTTTGACTCTCTTTGAACGCTGAGTTAGATTGCTATTGACTGAGTTACTTGGAGGACATTTTTGTGCTGATTTGACCAACATTGACTTTCTGGTTAGGGTTGCAGTTGACTGTTGATTTTGACAGGGTTGTTTTGACTATGTATTGGGTAAGTGAATTTGATCTATGTACTCTCTCTCTCTACTGAACTATTGAATAACAATAAGAAGATTTAATCAAAGGGTTTCCCCACATTGGGGTTTTCCCTGGCATCCGTCAAATCTTGTGTCCTCTTGTCTTTGCTTGTCTTTTGCACATGTTTTTATGTTCTATCTGCATTTACTATCAATGTGTTTAAGTTAATGTGATTGCTACTGGAAATTGGAGATTGTCATTGGGTTGATAAGGAACATTGAAGTAAATTGTGCTAAAGCATAGAACATACAATTGTTAACTAAAATTAACAATAGCCCTTGCATCAAAGGGAAAGGCAAAGAAAGGCCTTAGTCAGGGACAAGGCTCATAAGGAGGAGAGAAGAAGAAGGACCTTTCGAAGGTCAAGTGCTTCAGGTGTGGTGAGTTCGGTCACTACAGTGCTCAGTGTCCTCAGAGGAAGAAGAACAAGAAGGAGAAGCAGGACTAGACAACAACTTTGAGATAGATAGATCAGTTGTCCTCTAGGTTGGAGGAAGTCTTCATTTTGTATGCAACTATACCTCCAGGAGAGAGGTGGGGAGACATTGAGCTCTAGACTCCAGAGTTGCGTAGAGTTGGGCAGGGTCCATCAAGGTGAGCATCAAATAAATGTTTCCTCTTGGATCAATACCCTTGCTACAGTGGCCCACGATATTCATTAGCAGATGGATCAGTGTCAAATGATGCAGTCAGTGCATGAGGACAGTTGCAGTACTAGTTGCAGTCAGATGCTAAGGAGCACAGTGCAGTTGCATTGCAGACGGACTCAATGGACAGTGCAGAGACTGGTAGCAGTCAGTGACTCAGGAGACAGTTGCAGTCCATAGATATAGTTGATTCAATTTTTTTTGGATTCCAGTGGCAGTGGTTGCAACAACAACAACAACAACATGAGATTAATTGTAGTGCAGTGCAGAGTTGGCAACAATACAAGTTGTATAGTACAATGTCAACAACAACACAAATGCAGGGTGATTCAACTCAGAGTGGTAGATGAGTTAGAGTTGTGCATTAGTTGGTGGACAGTGACAGGTAGTCACAAATGTCAGTCATCAATAGTGGTATGGAGGATGTTATGGGAGAGAACACCTTACTTGCTAAGAGGGAGTGTTAGTTTTTGTAGCATAGGATGGTGTCTAGTCTTAAACTTTGTGAGGAGGCTAAAACATTTGAGATCTCCAGAACTTAGAAATTGTTTCTGGAAATTACGCCTAGAGACAACTCAATTAAATCAATTGATCGATAATTAAAAAATGCCTAAATCTAATTTAGGGAAATCGATTAATTAATGGGAATTAATTGAGAAAGGTGAGAGTTCTCTGGAAACTCACATGGATCAACTCAGAGATATCTCTGCCATCGATAAGGACTTAATCGTGGCCGTTGGTGATCCAACTGGAGATTATAAGATGAGGTTGATGGGGTTGGAGAAGAATACACACAAGAAGAGCAAGTTTCCTTGGCAGGTCGAATTTCAAGAGAGCAACATTCAACTGGAAGAGTTCGAGCCAGAAAGAAGCAAAAGCAAGAGGGAGATCAGTAGTAGATTTTTGGAGGAGGATTCCAGATTCGGAAGAGTTAGTTGAGAGGAGGACAAGCTTTCCTCAGAAAGCAGCGCAAGGCCTGCGCAGAAGGGCTTCAAAGTAGAGTTCAATTCACAACTAGAGTAGGAGTTAATTCAGTTGCTGAGGGCCGAGATAAATTCCAGAAGGCCAAGTGAGTCACTTCTTGAGGCAGAGATAGGTAGAGCTACAGGATTCGACGTGTTTCGTAGGTAGTGGGAATTAGCCTGCGCAGAGGCAGCGTAGACTCTAGAGGCTTACGCAGGGGCATTTCATGTGGTCCAGTTTGGCCATCTTTCAGAGCATAATCAATTGTGGTGTTGAGGTATTCTCCTCAAATATTTTGCTAATATTTCTCTCAAATTGGATTGCTAGATTAAGCATCCAAATTGTACTTAGAATTTTTGCTGCTGCATAATATTAAAACCCTCATCTACTGCACCGATTTTTCTATTGGGTTTTTCCGGGGACGATTGTCCAAAAATAACGGTGTCATATTTTTGTGTGTGCTAGCATTTTCTCAGTTTCCAACATTTTTATTTTTTGCAATGTTTTTATGGTGAAAATTGCAGTTGTGATTTTCTTCATTATTTGCTGTAGCAAATAAATTGCATTTAATTTTTAATCATTTAGAAGAATAATTTCCAGTTGTTGCAATAGATTAAAAATTAAACATGCTCAAGCTGTAGAGTTTTTGATTCCAATGGAGAGCTTGCATCAGATTCTTGTTACTTTGCATTCTCTTCAGTACCATGCTGCAGTTTCCCGTTTTCAACTGAGAATACCACAATTTGGCCTCATTGGTTCATTGTCTTCATTGTACTTACACATGGTCCCCACACAATAATACAAGTTACCGTCATTTGTGATGAACATCTCAGGAAGAGGCATGTTTGTTTATTATCACCAAGCATATATGGTGTAACATTTTCAAATCTTTTATCATCAAAGAAACACACCAAATTGTTTGTTCTTCTTTTCTGATCATATTTACCTTTCTCAGTGCAAACAACGAATGAGTGAGACTGTTCTTCATAGCAATTGCGACAACCTTGTTCCTCAGTATAACGCTTCTAAATTTCATTCGTTGATCCAACATTAAGCTTGTCTTCTTTTATGATCTCAACGATGTCGGAAAAAGAAATTATATTGAAAGAACACGTGATTATCACCTGTGAAATGGACATGCACATATGCCAGTAAGTAGCTGTGATTGTAAATTACTGTCGGCACGTTCGATGATGTAAAAGCGTGCATCTTGCTCTTGGGGCAAAAGGTGATAAGGCTAATCGCTTTTGTGCCCAGCGAGATCAGGTGGATATAAGAAAATTGTCCATTGTTTAAATTAACTTTGAACTCATATAAATTCCCCTTGCCAAGACCATATAGCAAGTATGGAATCCCTTCACACATAGGATGGCTAGAATTCATGACATGTGTTTGTAGCACAGGATCAGAAAGCACAAGAGGCAATGCTTGTTGATGAATTGACTGTTCATCCAAATCTGGAATTTGTCCTTTGGGAATGGTTTGTTGACGAGCAAACTCCTCGAGATGAGACACCTTCTTACGAGGTAAAATTTGTTGGTAAACAACATCTTGAGGCAATTGTTCATTATAATGATGAGATGTTGAAGAGAGAAAAGCTCTGCTAGCTAGATCATTATAATTTTGCACATTTGGGTCATGGTGCTCTTGAACATGATCGAAAGCATTGTGAGCTTCCTGCACCTCTGCATGCAACTAACCTTCCTCAGATTGGCATAAAGATAGAGATGAATCCCCCTGCACAAGAGAATTGCAATTAGATTGATTAGTTAAAATAGAATTTCCAATATGAGAAGCTCCAAATCTGTCATCTTGAGATAGTTTTGTTGGATCAACGTATCTATGATCTGCAGAATCATGACTTGCTATCTGGTAAAGGTTTTGATGAATAATTTGTGTTGTTTGTTGTTGGACAAGTACCTATATGGAGAAAGTACCATCTTAAGAAATATATAGGCAACTGGTGAGGTCGAATTATCCTTCTTAAGGCCGACTTGGTGTGGAGGTGACAAAATTCATTTTTGACTCGAAAATAATTCTTTTTACATGATTCAAAAAAGAAGGGTCTTATTAAATTGCAATTAGATTGATTAGTGAAAATAGAATTTCCAATATGAGAAGCTCCAAATCCGTCGTCTTGAGATAGTTTCGCTGGATCAACGTATCTATGATCTGCAGAATCATGACTTGCTATTTGGTAAAGGTTGTGATGAATAATTTGTGTTGTTTGTTATTGGACAGCTACCTATATGGAGAAAGTACCATCTTAAGAAATATATAGGCATTTGGTGAGGTCGAATTATCCTTCTTGAGGCCGACTTGGTGTGGAGGTGACAAAACTCATTTTTGACCAAAAAATAATTCATTTTATATGATTCAAAAGCACAAGAAGGGTCTTATTAAATGTACAATAACTCTAATGATTCAACATAAATCTTAGAAGACCTCAATGGGGACTTTGACCTAAAACATGATGACCCAAGCATGAAACCCATGCTTTAATAAGTCATAATAATAATAATAATAATTTTGTTTTCATTCTTTCTCATAAGTACATTACATAATGACTCAAATACATTTATGAAGACCGAACCTAGTTACATTCTTCAACACTCCCTCTTAACTAGGGAGGTATCCTTAACAAGTACAAGGAAGATCTCAAACTATATGAAATATGAAGAGTTTAGGCACCACAATTCCATGGACTAGATTCCTGACCAGGGCAATCTATTCAAGGTCCTCCAACATTTTAGGCACTCGCAGTGCCACGGGCTAGATTCCTGACCAGGGAAATCTAACCGAGTGGTACTAAGATGGACTAAAGCTTTAAGCCTTGCTAGGAACCATCAGGGTTACTTACTAACCATCAACCCAGGGATCCAGGTGCGTATCCGAGGTCAGAGCTCTATGACCAACGCCATCCTCCCTACTTCGAGAGCTAGACATCAACACAAAGTGCCGACCATATGTCCTCCGAGGGAATGTGTCTTAGCCACAAAGCCTCCACACTCCCAATTATTTCAATTGGTAGCAAATCCTCCCTGATTAACCAGATCGGTAACAAATCTCTCCCGATCAAACTGATCGGTAACCATCATGTAAAACATGCTATCAAACCTCTAAGAGATTTACTCATACAAACACAACCCCACTCAGTAACAAACCTTCACATGTACATAAGTAAACACAAACCTCCGGGGTTGATGTTGCTTCTCACAATAGGAGGTAGAGACTTTCCAACGAATCTCGACACAAGATTCCTCAACCATATGACTTTCTTCCCTACTTCACATGCAACAACATATTCGACAACCGAGTCCTGCTTTCCTTCTTTCAACAACATCTCAAAATGCATTCTCCAATTTCTTCTTTCAAGGTATCCATCAAGACTATGATATGCCCTCCCTCTTAACTAGGGAGATTTTTTCTATCCAGACTCCCTCTTAACTTTAGGGAGATCAACATCTTCTTATGATATTGGAGAATCTTTCATGCCTTCCATTCTTCTTATCAATGTCATATTGTTCATCATCATTCAAATCATTTCCTTCATCATGCTTATCATATCAACTTTACTTACGAACATCTTCACCATCTTGAAGATTATGTACCTGCACGACTTAGATGGCAAGTACAACCAAATCTATAGGAGCATGAATTTAACCATATCAAAATCATACAATAATGGAAGCATTAGACTTTATAACCATAAACAAGAGGCTTTACTTCTATACTTCAACTTTTTGCTCAGGTTTTGTTACAAACCCTAAATCACATCAACAACTCAATTTCAGATTTCAATGATCTTTCCTAAGTCCATTTGAACAATGTCATCATATATTAGAGAATTGAACTTCTAGTAAGGTTTAGCTATAAAACCCTAGAATTCACAAATACTATCATCCTAGAGTATCAAACTTCGACTAGGGCTTAGTTCCAAACCCTAGGACTTATGACCATCAACAATTAGGTCAATACATATCTATGATTCCATCATCATGCACAAGCATATGATAATAACATAAGTTAGTCAAACTCAATGACACGCACATTCAAACATCTAACATATTTGATTAGATGGACAAACATATGCCTAGGGTTTCATTCCTAGGACATTATCTAAAATAAGGGTCGTGCTCATAAACCATACCAAACTGTAGGGTTTCAACACATAACACAACTAACCTTAATTTATCAAAACTTCAAAGGTTTTGGGATTTCAGACATCACCATTCAACCCTAACAAGTTAGGGTTTTCCTAACCATTCCAAAACCCCAAACATGACATCATCAAAGCATCAAACATTTTCTTTAGACTTCATCAATAACCCTGTGTAGGCTAGGGTTTGTTAAGTTTAGGTATGTTCTATGCTAAGAGCAATTTATTTCAGTTTTCACAGTTAGCTCAATATCTTTTCCAAATTAGTAATCACATCAGCATTAAAGTAAATTGCAGATAGAAGATAAACATAAATCACAGAAGACAAGCCGAGACAAGAGGACACAAGATGTGGCGCTAGCCAGGGA
Organism: Pinus taeda; assembly: GCA_000404065.3. Lineage (NCBI taxonomy): Eukaryota > Viridiplantae > Streptophyta > Pinopsida > Pinales > Pinaceae > Pinus > Pinus taeda. The sequence goes on from APFE030021732.1 coordinate 286,991, forward strand.
CAAACCCCAATGTGGGGAAACCCTTGATCAATTCTTCTTATATGTTCATCAATAGTTCAACGCAAAGAGAGAGAGATAGTACATTTACAATAGAAGTCAACACTTTGACTTATCTAGATAAGAGTAGAGATCATCTCTAAGAAGATGATACGTGAGATCAGTTGAATACATGCTACTTCAACTGATTCTCCAAGGTGACTTCTTCACCTATCATTGTGTTGCATCTCGTCATCATGTTGCACCTCACGGTGCTGCACCCATCATCACAATGCTGGACCTCATGACTACTGCACCTTATGCTGCACTGTTGTCCCATGTGCCATTGTTGAATCATGTTGTCATACAACATGTCTCATGTGCTTGCAGCACCATGATTCCCACTGCTGACTATGCTTGTTGTTGTCCATACTGACTGTCCCATTGTGCCACCACTGCAGAATGTCATTGCTGTCCCATCATTGTTCTATCTCATCATACTGTTGTCCCAACATCTTATAGTTGTCCCATTGCACATCGCTGCACTATATTATTGCTGTCCCATCATTGTGCTGTCCATGCTTGCTGTTGGCCCTACCTTGCTGTTGTCCCCTCACGGCTTGCTATACCTTGCTGCTGTCCCATATGACTTTGCAACACTATGTAGCTTTATTGTCCATGCATCTTAGCAGTACTATGTCTTGCTGTCCATGCATCTTAGCAGCATTATGTCTTGTTGTCCATTCATCTTAGTTCCACCAAGCTCCATTGCCTAGCTGTCCACAACACTGCTGTTCCAATGCCGCCTTCACTGCTACTTATGTGGTGACTGGTTAGGGCATGTGACAGACCTTACACACCCAACCAAATAGCCCCTTAAGGATTACGACCCACCTTGGCAAGCTTCTTCCCTTGTAGCTGCTGCCTCCATGGAATGATGCCCAAAACAGTAGCGTATGGTTCCCATTCTCCTTGGCCTGGCTGCTGGCCTTTCCAACTCTAAACCGTACCTAGGAATAGCCCTAAACCTTACCCTCAAAATTGCCCTTTCTCACCATGCTGTCACCACAGCCCTTCACGCTGTCTAGGGCAACCTCCACGCTATCCCTTTGACCCTTGATACTGCCGCTAAGGCTCTGCTGTCCACACAACTCTTTATGCTGTCTATGGCAACCTCCTTCTTGGCTGCGTAGAGGCCAACGTATAGGCTAGTGCTTGATCTTGATAACATTAGTGCTTTAGGTAGCGTATTTCTTCTTCTAGACTACGTAGATACTAGGGTTGTCCTCCTTGTAGCATTAGGGCTTCTCACTTGACTACGTCCTCTAGATTAGGGCAGCGTTCTTCTTCTTGACTGCGGCTAGGGCAGCCTCAATCCTCCAATGTCTAGGGCTTTCACTCCTAGATTTCTCTTCCACTAAAACCCAAGACAAATGGAGAGAAATCAAGATAGAGGTGTGTGTAGAAATGACTATCAAGTCACCTCTTTTTATACTAAATCGTGGAGCACATGTGTGGGTTATTTGGTTGCTGGATGACCTTGACAAATTGTCTTATAACACAAATAAATTCACAACTCCATGAATACTTATTGGAATCGGATGATTTTTAGATCAATCCTACACCTCTCGATGAGAGGGATCTAAGAAAAATATCAATTGCCATAAATAAGATGACCCACATGGAGTTTGGCCCTAGTTGCTAATTTTAACACTCCCTCTCAACTAGGGAGAACTCCATCCGGTGATCTATATGTCCGACTGTACTATCTCTGCCGTCAGTGCCCTGCACTGCCTTGCTGTGCTCTGCTGAACCATGAAGAAGAAGAATTGATCGAGAATGTATCATACCATTCTCTATTGACCCGAAGTTAGTTTTATTGATCCCAGATCAATATCACAAGAGAGTGTCTCAAACCACTCATATTGATCCCAGATCAGTTTCATTGATCCCAGACCAATGGAGGTCATCCTAGCATAGGGAGTACGGTAGATACAACGATGCGTCCATTGATAGTACTACTGTTGTCCCTAACCACATTTCCTTGCTCATTGGCTAGATGAAGGTACTTTCCATGAGTCCTAGACTGCATGGGTAGGATGCCTTGATAGGAGAACCACTCATCCTGTCCCTAAGTCACCACTGGGTATCACAAGGGAAGGCTGAGCCATTCACCCTGTACACAACGCACCATTGGGGGAGGGTGAGTCACCCTATGGTCCCATGTTGTTCCAGTAAGTACCCCAAGCCCCCCGGAGCTCCCAGAGCTCAATGCATGCATCATGCAACACCCTCATGAGAAGGTCTCTCAATGACTCCAAGTTGTTTGGTAAAGTCACAAATTTGACCTTTCCCCGGGGCTTTGACAGAACGTCGGCGACCTCTACATCAGTCTCAATGCGATAGAGCCTCCTCGCCCATCGCCGTACCGTATCCCAGATAAGGTAGTATTTGATGTCTATATACTGAAGCAATCATAGAATACAGGATTCCTCAACAATCGAGTCCCCCCCTGGTTGACATAGAATATCACGGTGGTATCCATCATCTGTACAAACAACCCGCTAAAGAGCTTCCGCAACCAGGCAGCTTCACACGAAGTCTTACTCATAGCTATGTATTCGGTCTCAGTGGTGCTTATAGCAACCGATTTTTGCTTCCTGCTCATTGATCCGAATTGGATCCATCAAGAACTGTCAAAGAACCATGACTGTATCACGTCAGGACAAATATCTAAAAATTCCAAAACAGCGATCAAAAGCACCTTGAACCAGTGGCAATGGCAGCCAGCGTGGAACGACGAGGACCTTGGTCAAAGCGCGCTGACCGAGGCCCATGGAGACTGCGTGGGAGGTCAAAGTAGCCCCTGGGAGCCCCGGATCAGGAAAATGAGGTGGATTTTGATGCGCTTAGCACTAATCACGCATTGTTGGGCGAACAGGGCCAAAATGGAGGAGCCTCAAGCACTCTGTCATGTTGGGAGCCGGAGAACCACAGGTGGAAAAGCGAAAAGCGCTAACGTACAAAGGTGGGACCCGCACTTTGGAAAACCGATGGTATTGATCGGGGTGCCCACAAATAATAAGAGGTTTTGGATGAAAGAGGGGCGATTCCATACATCGATCGACGCGTGGCAAGCAGAGGTGAGAGGAAACCGCCGTTGATCATGTGCTATCGGTTGAGCAAGTCAACCGCGCGGGATATGTGTATGGCGTCGGATCTGGAGGCCCCAGATCGGATGGCTGGGATCGAGCCCGATGGGGGGAAACAGAATCAACAAAAGAATGAGCCGCGTTTTAGAAGGATTTGGAATCCGTTTGATAGCCACGGTGGAGGAAGAACGCATCCATGATGTAATTGAAGAAACGAACTGACGAAGCAAGCTGGCGCCGTTTAGAGGAGGACATGTGGCCACTCCCTGAGCGTTCATGATGACGCCGAATAGGGAACTCCAAGCGCAGTTGCAGAAGGTGAATCGATAGAGGCGGACGAGGAACCGAACAGGCATTGGAACGAATGGCTAAAAACCATGAACAGAGACAGAATACATAGGTGGAGTTAGTCAGAGCGAACACGAAGAGGAGAACTGAACACTGAGAGACAGAAACCAGAGAAGAAGGAAGTAAAGCAAAAGTAGAAAGAGATAGAGGGTCGAGCTGACTAGCGGCAACATCGAGCACTAGAGAGCTTGAGAGATTCAAGCCATCCCATAGAGGAATATGTTCGCACTGAGCACCACATTTGGCTCTTTCCACTGAAGACCAGGAGGTCACAGAGCTGGTAGGAAGAAGAAGAGTCTGTGTACTCCAGTGGCTTGGGGAATCCAAGAACCACCCTGCCAAACAAAACCTGTTTCAGGAGAACTCACATTGAGTCCCTGTATTGTAATTCTCTGCTTAAAGACACAATAAAACAAGGCCACCACTGAAAGCTGGACTGGAGATGTAGCCCTGGAGAATAGGGTGAACTCCTTATTAATTACTTGTGTTGTTGCATTTGCTTACTGTATTTCTTTGCTATCTTTCCATTCAATTCTCTGTGTATTGGCAATTTGATCGATTCGTTGCTTAAATAACATAGACACACACACCAGCACATGAGTCTATAATACCTTCTTTTAATAAATCTTTAACTGAGGTCATCCATAGGGTGGTTATCAGATCAAGTGGTATTAGAGCTCTAAGCTGTAAGGTTAGACAAGTTTGTGTTGGTTTAGCTGTTGAATGCTCACTAGATCAAAACTCAAATTAGGAGAAGGAGAGTTGGTCGAAACTAATCCTGAAATTGGGAGAGTCTATCCTTAGAAGACAATGTCAGAGAAAGGTTCTATGGGGCCAAACCCTCAATTCATAGAGAGTTTCCTAGCTATAAAGTCTATGGTAGAAGAAATGTATAGGGACTTTAGAAAGCATAAGGATGAAGATTCGTCAGGTTCTAAACAAGATAAAGAAGAAGATGAGTCTCATTCCCATGACCACTCAAAAGGAAAAGGGAAAGAGGAAAGATTTCTCACACTTCCTAATAGCCCTGTGCATAATAAGAAAGCATTTTTAATTAAGCTAGATGTTAAATTTGATTTGCCTATATATGATGGAGAGCTAAATGCTGAAAAGTTGGACAATTGGATTAGACAAATTGATGTGTATTGCAGAGTGCAGAATATCAACTCAGACAAGAGAAAAATTCAGCTGGCAAGCCTACACCTAGGAGGCACTGCCTTGGTTTGGTGGGAAGGCAGAACCCAAGCTGACATAAAGAGACATGGTAAGACTATCTCTGTCTGGAGTGACTTTGTTTTTGCGATTAAGAAGCAGTTCTATCCATTGGCTTACATGCAACAAGCCATGATGAGTTGGCAAACTCTTTGGCAGTTGAAAGGGCAAAGTGTGCAAGGGTACACTCAAGAATTTAGAAAGAGAGCGTTGATTCTAGGGATCTCATTAGACTCACCAAAGACTCTTTTGAAGTACATTGGTGGTCTACACAGCTTCATGAGGCATACCATCCTCATGTTTAATCCCACTAGTATAGATGAGGTATTTGTACAAGCTACTCATCTAGAAGATAGAAGAAAGAATGGAAATCCAGAAGTTGGGGGACCATCCCAACCCACTGCAAGCAAGAGCAAGGAGAAAAGAAAACAGAAGTGGAAAGCAAGGAAGGCTAACATTGCACAGAAAAGCAAAGCTTCATGCACTCACTGTAAAAAGGAGGGGCATGATGATGAGCACTGTTGGATTCTGCATCCAGAGCTGAGACCTAAGAAGTTCGAGGGCAAGAAGAAGACTGCTGTAGCTATTCAAAAAGATTTGGGGTCAAACTCGGGAGATAAAACAATCATTGCAGCCACAGGTATAAAAGGTAAGAATTCTGAAGCATCTACTAGTAATTCTGCTCAAACTATTATTG